>UZAN01045307.1:1459-11892 GCA_900618425.1 Echinostoma caproni
TTTCTCTCTCTGATCTGATAGAAAAATAAAGGCAAAATTGAAAAAGCAAATGTGGATATCATCAAAGACACATTCTGGGATGAACATCCGGATCTGTTGGAACAAGATTGACGAACTGACGGGCAGCTTTTTTTGTTCCTTCTAACCGTACACCAATCAATAACTTCATTATCGAACCGAATTCCCATTATTTGTATCAGTTATGAAAAACTGCGCATCCCTATTTTTGATGGACAACCGAATTTCCATTGAATTTATACGGTAAAACAAAACAGATTGCCAACTGAAAAGAACGTTTGAGATGAAACTTGTTTCTTTTCTCTCATCCCATTGAATGTAGAGGGATTAAACCAGATGATCACAAGAACCTAATTATCGGATATGGCGCCACTTATGCCCTGGGACCTAGATAGGAAAATCATTTTAGGATACACATGTTCCTGTGAGCAACGCAGATGTTTCGCAGCCTTGTGGTTTTTGCGGGACAATGGATTTCCCAAAGCTTATGAGGTTCATGAAACCAGTGGTCACTAACTATTCAGAGGAGCGGTAAAGACGAATAGGAGGAAATTGAACAGTGTTTTGTTTGGTTGGAATCGAAAGTTTAGGACTGATAGAACAGTAGGCATTGATTGACCGTTCGGTGATTGATTACTGATGGAACGAAGTTGGTCGCCAACGGGGTATACTGACTTTCGTTTAATGCTGCTGGGTGAAAAAAACATGCTTACAAGCACCACTCTTCCCTGCCTGCTTGTATTAGTCAAAAGTGGGACGCATTTAAACATCAACTCTCAATCGCTTTTCTGAAATTATAACGAGCGGGAAATTGATGATGTTAATGAGTCAAGTGTGTGATCTTTGAAGTGATATCAGCTACGCAATTCCATCCAGAAAAAGTGCACCATAGTTTACCATAGAACCCTGCCTTGAGCTCGACCTCTTCAAGCTGATCGCACCGGTGCATCGAGATTGAATTCCTTCTCGTCAAACTGGAAGGTGGCTTCCACACTCGCGCAATTCGATCAGCAATATGACGGAGTGTTATCCGTGATGCGGATTTCATCGTCCTGAGTAGGTCTTGATGTAGATTGTGGAGCTTTTTTCAGTCACGGGAATGAGTTACCCTCGGCATACCAAATTCCATCACCATGGTTGGTTTCATCCAATCAATACGGTTGATTGATTGTGGAATCAAAAAACGGATAAGAACGGTTCAAAAGCCGTTAAAAAACATTCACATGAAACAAGAATCCGGATTAACCGGGATCTATGGCAAAGGTAGCTATTCAAACAGATAGCAAAACTCCAACCAGTCGATAGAAAAGATGCATATATTTCATTTTTCCCAGTCTAGATCATGTAAACAAGTTATGGTATACCGTTCTTTATAATATTCCAGGTTGGCTATACCAAATCAAATAAATTTTCTTGTAGTAGGGACTGGAGGGATTCACACCAGGAGCCTTCGGCTATCCAACATCTTATTCGCAGGACGGTGCAGAGGTATGAGATAACGTAACCGGGGTATTTGGGCGACTGCTCTCTGTGACCTACCGGTAGTTCACTGGTACGGATACTGAATTTTGGTCCTCTCATTGTGATCCGCGCAGTTCAAGGAAACACGCGAAGGCTGTAAGCAGCCGAAGTCGTGTGAGACGGTGGGTCGTAAGGAGCAGTTCTCCAGTCACAATCTAGGACACCCACCGTGCTCCGAATATGAAGAAATGACGGAAATAGTGACTCGAAAGGCGAATAAATGTGGACAGTGGGGAACTGTATTTCCAGTGGGTAAGAATCGGATCGATTTCGGGACGAACTGGATGTGGGGAGGAAGAGGCATGTTGTAGGGTACTTTCCATGGTCACTCCCATTTTTTCGGACATGTGAGCGGTTATTGAACCAAACGTTTAAAGGTATGATCGTATTGAATCTCCCTATACACACAAGACATGCGAATGATTGAGTGCTTACAACTAATTCTACACGGTGAACGGTCATCAGCTTGTACGAAGGGCTCAAATGATTTAGACGGTGAATGTTTGGATTAGCCCATCCGGTTGACTGTGTAGCCCAAGGGTGAGTTTGAAGTCCCAGCCCGAAGAATCGTAGTTCGAGTCCTGACAGGGCACAAGTAGTACGCACTGCTGACGAGTCCCAAATAGGACGAAACTGCTGTCCAGTGCTCTTTGTTGGTTATCACAAACATTCCCATCACATTCAACTAGTGGAGAATGAACGATTTTCCAAGGAGTGAAAAACAGCCAAGATCATCAGTTGTACCTGGTACCTGTGAAAAGCCGAATGGGCTAATCCAAACATTCACCGCCTCATTTGATTTAATTTAATGACTTCTGTGGAACCATCATTGTTCTGAATCTAACTAGCTCAGTGAACGTTCACTCGATAATTGTTTCAACGATCACACTGCTCGTCGTTTGTTATTTCTCAGTGGAAATCTCACAATAGTGTGATTCAGCAGAAAGCGTTCATATATTTGGGCCGAGTGATTCTTTCAAACTGGACTGAGGAAAGCCGAGTGTATTTGCATATACACAACAAGAATAGTCTTCGGATTCGACTTGGTAAATTTGATTGATGCGAAGAAATGGCAAACAATTACTGAAAACAATGCTGTTGTGGAACTGAGCAGTTGTCACCACTTATACGAACTCGGGCATTTAGAACAAACGTAGTTTGGTGAGATAATTGTTTTTCTGTAGTTCATTTTCTAGCCGAATACACAGGTAACACTGAAGATACAGATCACACACCAATAATGTGAAAGAGCTTGTTCGAATGATAAGCGCAAATTGACTTAGATAAACACGCCTAACAAATAAGTAGGATGAACCATTATCAGAGGTTGGGGGTAGGGTCACTGAAAAAATTTCGGTGGTCGGGGATAAAATAGCCGCTCCGAATACCAAAATCCCTTCGACCAGCCCGATCCAATAGCCCCCTAAGCGTCCAAGGTGTTCCACAAACAGCCTCGTACCTGTACAACATACGCAGGAAATCGGCAACAAGAGACAATCATTGGCCCAGAGCCGACGAATATCATTCGATCACTGAAGCCTATCAAACCTAAAGAAAACCCGTTAGCAGGTTGCAAGAAAGGCGCTAGGACCACCAACTTAACAGTTGTCTGCATGAATTCACCTGAGCCGACAACCCTAACACTGAGGGCAAGGCAAGAAGAGTTTGGTCGCTGGAAATGTCTGTAACTCTAATGGGAATTGATGACCAACCTGTGAGTCTCACACGCGTTGCGCGCCAGCTAGATTCGCCGCACGCAGGAGAACCCAGGTTAGTCCGAACGAAATGGATGTTGAGAAGTTCTTCTTTCGAGTTACCTCTTGAGAAAAGATTCTAGTACCCCAAAGGGTAAATGATCCTCATGAGTTAAGATGCTACTACAACTGTTATAATTCCAAAAGGCGGTGATGGTTGAGGATATTCATTTACTGAGGATTACGGATGGATCGTTGATTTTGCATGCATAACACAAAATTCCTAATCAGGAACGAGCCATCGCATTTCTTTCCCGCACAGAGAGTAATGTATAGAGCAGTCGGTAGTTAGTCTTCTAAACACATCACTTGGTCATTGATGGTCTTGTTATATTTTCGATCATCTAAAGTTACCTACTACTCAAGAGTGAATAGTATCTCACAACACTCCTACCCTCGGTGAAAAGGATCTCTGCATACCTTCACCAGTGGACGACTGTCTCCTGGATTGTGCTCGCGTTTGTATCTGATTTTCGACGTTGGGCGGCGTCATGTCTGACCTTGTGTAATTGGATTCCGGAATTTCTAATGATGATTTACGGCGTGTGCTGTACATTTCTTCGTGCCATGTTGCGGGATCCTTCCGATGTACACAACGGACTTCGTTCATCCGTTGAATTTTGTACACGGGATTGCGTTGTTCAACTATGCGGTATGGACCTTTCCATTCAGGAATTAACTTCCTCGAGCCAGGGCCGCTCGCTAATCCCCCAACATGCTGCTTATACTTTACTTTAGATCCAACCGGAAGCCCAATGGCCGTCCGTCTAGTTTTTATCCTAGACTTGCGCATTGTATTCTCCTGCGGCTTCTTCAGGTTATTCCGGGCTTCATATCTGGTCTGCTGAAGTTGTTGCGTAGATAAATCGTTTCACGGCCAAATGCCAACGTTGGGATCCACTGGTAGCTTCGGAATTCTTCCATACATCAGTTGAAATGGTGTATGTTTGCTACTGGCCTGCGTGGTCGAGCGGCACGCCAAAAGTAGGGAAGGTTGAGCCGATTCCCAATCCCCTCCTTTCGCTGTCAGCCATTCTTTGATTGTTCTGTCATTGCGTTCAGTGAGGCCGTTGGTTTGTGGGTGATAGGGCGTTGTGCGCATCTTTTTGATGCCTAATTTCTGTAAGTATGTGCGAAAGTCATCGCTCTCAAAGCACGGGCCTTGATCTGTAACGATGGCTTGCGGTACCATGATTCGCCACAATATGCTCCATCATAACTCTGCTTATCGTAGCTACTTATTGATCCGCGACTCCTACGGCTTCGATCCAGCGCGCGTAGTGCTCTGTTATTACAACGATGTATTGGTGTCCTCAAAGGGTTATCGGAAATGGACCTATGAGGTCGACAGACCATAACTCATCAATCTCGGATACTGGTATTGGCTGAATTGGACAAAATGTTACTACAAGACTAGGGTGTCCAGAACCCAGCCGCATTCTAACTGGGGAAGAAATAGAGCAAGTCGATAAGTTTTGTTATTTAGGCAGCTACATCTCACACGGTGGACGCATCACGGGTGAAGTGTCTGCTCGCATACAGAAGGCTCGGTTGGCATTTGCCAAATTGAGACATCTGTGGCGTCGTAGAGACATCCGGCTGTCTGTGAAGGGCGGAGTGTATGCTGCAGCGATTCGGCCAGTTCTGCTATACGGAGCAGAAACTTTGCCGTTAAGAAATCAGGACACATATAGACTTTCGGTGTTTGAACATCGCTGTCTACGCATCATTGCACGAGTCTGGTGGGGCAGCCGGAATAGTAATGCTGAGGTCCGGTGCAGAATTTTCGGTATCCGCGGTCGTTAACTGGAGCAAGTGGTCGATCTCCACGTTTTTTGGGGCATGTATTAAGCATTTTACCAGATAGGTTGCCACGGTGAGCGATGTTCGCCGGAATCTGCTTCCTCCTGACTAGACAAAATATCCGCCATACAGTTTCCGGCACCTGCAACATGATTGGTCGTGAAGTCGTACTCCTGGAGGCGAAGCTCCCATCGGGCTAGTTTTCCTCTCGGGTCCTTGGCGGTTTTAATACACTCCAGCGGCCTGTGATCCGTTTCTATATGGAACATTTGACCCAGAAGGTATGGTCACCACTTATCTATGGCCCGAACGATTGCAAGATATTCTTTTTCCGCGATTGAACATTTCTTTTCCGTTGGAGTCAGGATCCTGCTTGCGTATTCAACCACTCAACTTGCTTGTTTGAGTACAGCTCCTACTCCAACATCACTGGCATTCGTTACCGCTGTAAAGCGCTCGTCAATCACCGGTTATTTCAGTGTCTGGTGTTGTTCGGTCATGATCATTTGGAGTTCATCGAAGGCTTTCTGGGCTTCTGGTGTCCATCTGAAGCGATATTCTCTTTTGAGCAAGGCGTACAACGGTTCGGCGATATTCGTAAAAATGTTTGACAAACTGGCTTTAGTATGTGGCGCATCCTAGAAACCGTCCTAATGTTCTTTTCGATGTTAGGCGTGCAAACTCCCTTAACTTGAGGATCTTCTCAGAGAGTGGCCTCATTTACCTACTACTCACAAATGAGTAGTATCTCACGACACAACGACTATAAGGAGTGGCGTTTCATCAAACTGCCGAGATGTTTTTACATCAATCCGTCGTCTTACTTCTTCACCAAATTATCACGGTAACGGTCGAAGACAACGCAGTCGGCAAACGATAAACTTGCGAACTGTCATAAGTCCTATTCCAATAGTGGGTAACTTCAAATGCCCGCATCCTAATCAAATTATGATCTCTCACCCATCGTTCCAACGTCAGTTTAAACAGTTAATCGACGCGCATCCGCTGTACAACCACGTGACGGAGCCCACGATGTTTGGGAAGCTGAAGACCCCGTCAATGCTGGATCTGGTACTAACCAACGAAGAGCTTATGGTTGAATCCATCGGCGCCTCGCCCCCTTTAGGACACAGTGAACACGCAGTATTGTTGTTCAATTGTCTGCGATTCTTCGATAGAAAGAACTACGCACAACAATACACGTCTCGCCACGGACCATACTAGGTTGCAGAATTTGGCTCATTGCACTCAGTGGATCTTTCCTGGGGACATACGTGACCTGCTCGTCACCTGGCAAGCATTTACGAACAGGCTTACAAATCTGATCGCCTCAGTTACTAAGGTTGTCAAAAGGGTCCAAAACTCACCGATTCGCAGCCACAGAAAGAAATGGATGTCTCTGCGAAATCGATCTTGGCGAGAATACAACCGATTTCTAACTAGAATAAATATCGACAATTGCAAAACCATTGCACCCGTTTGGTGCAGGAAGATGAGCTGAGGTCTCAAGGAACGCACTCACGGAAGGTCATTTCCAACCCGTCGCTACTATACAAACATGTCAATATGTTGAGGATAGTAAAGTATGGAATACCCGCACTCAGCTGCCTTGGGAAGGACGCCAGTAACTCCTAGGAAGCACTTGAGGTGCTGAAAAACCAATATACCCAAGTCTTAGACATCCAACAACGTGAGACTGCGGTTACCTCGTCGGATACTTTTCCAAATCCACCACTGAATACCTTCAAGTTGAATGCCGACAGAGTGAAATCACAGCTTTTGGGTCTACGTAAGTATTCGGCTCCCCAACCGCTTATTTCGTTGGCGGATCACGTATCTGAGCCGCCAGCTTTTCTGTTCCAAAGGATGTTTAACGTAACCGTGCTGTCTATATCAAGGAAACGAGGCATAATTTCTCCAATTTGCAAGGGCGGCTGTCGTAATGATCCGGCCAACTACCACCCGGTGACATGCTCCGTTACTCTCTTCCCCGTATTATCCAAAGTCATGGAATCCGTCGTTGCAATGTGATGAGTCAATTCGAAAAGTACAATATGCCATTCCTTCATCAACATGGGTTTCGTCGCAGGTGAATGTGTACCATTAATCTGCTTCTGACCCGAGAAGAGTGAACAAAAGCAGCTGGCCACGGTGATACAGTGAGCGTAGTATACCTCGACTTCTCCAAAGCATTCGACCGAGTGAAACACAAAATACTGCTGAGGAAACTACACGATTATGGGTGTCAGGGATTTGTAATGGTTTGGATAGAAGAATCGCTTCAACAACGCAGTGGCAGTTCGGGTTTCTGGGTAACTTTCTGATCTTATCAGCGTTGCTCGAGGGGTTCCACAGGGATCCGCACTTGTTCCTCAACATTTTCTAGTTTTTATAAAAGATCTAAAGGACACTTTGGAATCACAAACGCTGTTTGCAAACATATGGAAAACAATGAAAAAAACCAGAGGACCCGCTGGCACTTCAAAAAACATCTAATGCGGCTTAGCAATAGTCGATAGAAAACCAAATCGAATTCCATGCATCAAAATGTACGGTCATATCTTTTCACCACAAAACTCGGTTTCCGTACTTCCTGCGATATCAACAACTCCGAATGTGAAGGATCTCGTTGTCAGTGTTCAAGACAATCTAAGTAGTTCTTTAAACTGGTCCTGGGAGTCATCAACCGCTGTAAGACATGTTGGCTTGCTAAAGCGAATGCTTGCTGAGTTTGAACCTACGCTGTTGCCACGGTTATCGGCTTACATTCGATCCCCACTAAAGTATGCAATTCAAGCGTGGAATCTGCGGTTGAACGTCCACAAAGAATGGTCACCAAAATGGCCAAGGGACTGCATTCCAAGACTTATGTGGAAAGACTGGAGCCATTGGGGTTGTACTCTGCACAGTATCGCCGAATTCGGCAGGATTCGATTTTGGTGTATGAAACAATGTACAACCTTGATCACTCATGTCATCCAACACCCAGGGAGCACTCACTCAAATTGGTGCTCCAAAAGTGTCGACTAGAATACCAGCGTCATTCGTTTACCCTCAGAGTGTGCAGTATTTGGAAATCTCTACCAGCTCGTCTTCTTTCGACGCCAAAAGCTGATTCGTTCAAGCACAAACTGGATAAAACTTTGACAATTCCTAAATCTTAACATGTGTAGCAAAGCACGAGACAAGGATAGTTTGTGACATTCTTAATATTTCCAGGAACAGTAGTAAATCGATCCATTTGTGCTGAACCCTATGGTACAAGAAAAGCAACCGCTTGTGGATTTAGCCCCCGGCTACTGGAAGTAACCCGATTCAGTTCGGAGTTCATCTTGCCAATTGCGATTGAATAAAATCTTTCCAATTGTAACAAAAATGTTCATCAACTACAAAGTCAACGACAATCACGAAAGATGTATACAATTGTATTCTCCAACATGTCGGTGGAATTCTGTCCACAGAGGAATTCGCTACATGTAGAAATTTGAGAGATGATAATGAAAATGCGGACTAGTTTACAAACTGAATTTGATGCGTCGTTTACGCAATCGTTCCAATTCCCGGNTCGAGGTTGTCCGTTCTCCGGGCAAGCGGGAGACGGGGTCCACGTGGACGTTATTCGACGCGGATGATAGACTTCGGGCGGATCACCTTCTCGTAACCGAATGTACAAATTGGTGTAATGATAGTTGTCCATGAAGACTTGACTACGTACACCTTTGTAAATACGAGGAATTGCACGCCCACGACTCACGTGCACAGTTTCTGTGAGACAGCGACGGGAGGGAGAGGATATAAAATTAGGACAGGACTAACCACGAAAAGGATAAATCGAGTCAGCATATGTAGAAATGAGATTTTCGATTCTAAATATGAGATTCTGGTTGCATAACTGCGCTTTCATATCACTAGGCATAATGGACCACGACGACGACGGGCCAATGGATAGAGTAGCATTCACAAATCAACTGAGATGCGGTTTGCCGTCTTTTGTATCGGAAAGCAGGTAACAAGACATGAAAAATACCTAAATCAAATTACATCGAGTTTTGCGCACTGGAAGGGTGAGTTTTCAACAATGCATTTCTCTTCCACCGATGAAAATTAATAATATTAGTGAAGTTTTTGCTTCATTTTAACTTATTGAGAAGAGAAATATAAAATAAACTTTCAGGAAAGGACTGTGACCAAATAAAGGCTGTCCGGAAAAATACACAAACGAAGAAGATGGAAGACAGTGGCGGATTCGAAATGAGTAATTGTTTTGAGTAACTTAACCCTTACTAACTAAAAACGGACGGCAGGAAAAAATGCGTAATCGAAAAATTCCATCACTGGGATCGGCAACATTCTATGCGCTAATAAAAATAATGGGAGACAGCTATGGAAATATACCGCTCCTCTTAGCGGCGATTCACGCAGGCAAATGGCTAAATGCGTAGTGTGTACCGTTATACCATACCAAAGATGTCGCCTTTCCACTCTGTGTTGACAACCAGCTTGTTCCCCCAGTAAATTCTCTACAATATCACTATCTGCCAAGATCTCACCTGGACTTAACATTTGAATTCTACTTTGTAAAGATTCGACGGTTGTTTCTTTATTTCCCGCTTGCGTTCTTTGAAAGTTCCACCGTATTTACTCACTCAATTTGTATATCCTTGTGTTGTTACTCATCTTCTCTACTGCTCCTCAGAATTATTTACCGGTCTTAGAGCTAGAGATTACACAATTCTACACCGGTCTATTAAAATTATTTGTCGCACAAGCGGTATTCCCTATTTGCACTGGCTTAAATTTATCGTTGATAAACATTTTACCTCTTGCGATAACTTCTACAACAATATTCTATCACCAATTACACACAGAACTTAAAAAAACCATATCCACTTCTGTAATTAGATATCGTTAAAACTGGTGTATTCATGTACCATTGTTTATCGTTTGTCCGTCATCCTCTAACTTTCGAGATTTCTAGCGCAAAAGATATCCGTTAGAGAACTTCTTCGATTGCCTACGCAACTGATATTCATTTTCTAACCTTTACCCAACAATCCCTTGGATTTACAACGTTATTTTTTCACTTTTTTGTGACTGTATGCGACGATAAATGTTCCTGGAGTTCCAGAGACTGAGAATCCAACAATAAAGATAAATAAAACGATTTTTGACTTGACTCGAATATACAAAATTTCCGTTGACAACTGATTCAGACTGTTGGAGTCTGATGGTCAAAATTATTTATCACCAAAACTGTTCTTGTTGTTATGGCTAATAGAGGTACGGACACAACGAAACAAATGAATTCAATTTTAATTTCTACTTGGCAATCACTTT
>UZAN01045308.1:0-12124 GCA_900618425.1 Echinostoma caproni
GGGCGGGGGGGGGGAGAACGGCCCACCTCGGGCACACCCTTGAATCATTCAACCTCGCTCGGTAACTCACTCAAAAATTACTTTTGTTTGTTTACGAGGTAGTGACTTCATTCAGACTGGAAGGGGTTTGGACAGACCCGGTACAGACGATGACATTTGCCGGCCGAAACACCAATAATCTTGTGGGGTTTCCAATGGAGTGCGATTGGTTGGTATCACTTGAAGTTACGACGGATTCACTTGAAGTTGCAAATGTATAGAAATGACGAAGGAAGACAGTTTTCTCGATTATCAGAGGTAATTCCGTGGGATATTTTGCGGTTTTACAATAATTACCTACTATCTATCACCCACTGAATTGCGTCTCACCGAAAATAGCAATTGGCAATGTAGATATGGGAAACCATTCCTGTTATATTTTGGGGGTAAGGCGGACCAAGGAGTGCAGCTTTAACTACTATTCTATTCTAAGACCTCANTGGTTGGTATCACTTGAAGTTACGACGGATTCACTTGAAGTTGAATAGGTATAGTACGCGCGAACTGTATGGTAAATAAAAGTAGATCTTGTTCATTCGATGCGGATATAAGAATGCCAGAATAACATTGCACTATCCGGGTAATGAAATACCTATCGAAATGACAGCGCGTACACTATGGTCTGAATGTCGCGAACGACACAAGGCCATTTGGGCTCGAGGAAATTCACAACGATCGAAAGCAGTGCGAAACAATTGCATTGGTTTTCACTCCACAAATTTTGATGTCGTGCTTGAATAGGATTTAGTGAGTAATCGTTAACCGCAGCACCATTCGATAGTATCTGATCTCAGAATATTCCAAGCTAATGTTTGTATGGTAACTTCTTGGCTCAACTTCTGTCATTGAGGGACTAACCTACAGATGCGATACACAACTTGAACCATTGATTCCTTTGCCAATAAATCAGAGTGATAGTTAAATAGTTTATTTATGTTTATTTTGATGATTCAGTCTCGGAGATGCAACCGTTGGGGCACAAAGACTGTAGGTGCTCGAATCCTATGGGAAAATGTTGATGTTAGCCTTTCAATTGGTTTATTTGATGTATCAGTTCTGATACATACTTGTTAGAGGTCAGGGCTTAGTGATAAACGGTAGACGTAGTAGATTAACTAACTGTTTAGGGCGAACACTGATTTTTATAGATGTGAAGACATCGAGATGAGGGTCAGTCAAGACAGGTTGAAGAATGACGTCTTCACGCTGCCATCATGGTCAACTTTGGTAAGCCTTCTAATGCCTAATAAATTGCATCCACGGATTCAGTACCTATAAAAGTCTTATTTCTGGTAGGAAATGATTCAGATTTGAGGCGGACTGGGACACACTTCTAAATTTGTGTGTCAGGGTAATGGAGCTGTGAGCATGTGCACAATTCATATGTTGATTATATCCACATAAAAACATGGGAAGTCACTTGTTCTCACCCTCTCTCTCATACACACCCAGAGTTACATAATATGAATATTCACATGGAACTCTGCTCGGCGATCAATGGATGACTCAGTTCATTTACTAGATTAGCAATAACACATTAAAAAACAGTTAGTCACTCATTCATCACTGTGCTGACTCGCGCCTCCACTCTCATCTCATTAGCGTAATGATCGTTGTACTAATCAACCAAGTTATGACTGCTTACCCGATCTACTCATTCAATTTTTATTTAACAAGAACTCTAAACTTTCGCGTAACTGGGCCACATATGCTACCACATCAAGTTTGTGCGGAAACCTCCAATCCCGGATCTGAAAGTGTCTTCGTTTTTGTTTAAGTCTCTGCCAGGATATCGTCCAACCTCCCACCTACTCCGCTTAAAACTATACAACTCTGAATTACCTAAGTTAAATATTTGAGTTACTTTATCTTTTTCATCAGTGGTTCAGATTATATTTTTTTAAGATTATATTTACATTATAAATGTGAAACAGCAAAATCCACAGTGCTTACCGTTGGTTTGACTCAACTTGATCTCCGTGCTCAGCGATAACTGAATGATTATTCTGGCGACGAATAGCTCAGAAATAGGATGCAGTAAGCTCACTGTTTTCCGCATCCATTGTCTGAACCACAGAAGTGTATCCCCTCACCCCGGTTTCACAGTCAATTTCGGAGTAACCAAAGGAACTTTGTGTACGTGAAAATATGCCTTTCGTAGGCAGCACGCGTGCCAGGTCGCAAATGCATCTCAAATGTGTCCTTGTGTGCACTTCAGCAGGTGTACAATCGAAAGCCACAAATGGATGCAACAAACGTCCGAGTGTTTTCTCATAAAAAACCGTGCAAAGTGCTTCAGTTGTTTTTCATTATTCGAGGAATTTCACAACCCTATAAGAGTCCGGCTTTGGGGACAACAAATGATCAGTCTCGATCCTGTCCATTGAGGTGAGCACCGAAATTGATGACTGCTATCCACAATTTCGTCTCTGTGATGAAATGGAGTGTACTGAATAAACTAACGAGATTTGTGGGACAGGGATTGCCGATAAACACCACGTACTCAAAAACGAATTCATCCCTCAAGTTACAAAATTTTTAAATTGAAAACTTTACGCAACATTCGCCTGCGTACCTGCATTCAGAACGATCAATCGATCGGTTGATCGCTGTAGTGGCTGCACAAAAGTATTTGTGCACACAATTGAGCGGAATCACCCCTTGCTTATTCTCCTAGTTCATTGTTAACATTGAAATTTTAAAGTAATGTGTAAAGCATTTTGCCAATCACTTCTTTTTTTCATTTCAGGACCATTTTCATTCTCTGCTCTTTGTGGAAAGGCGTTGAAACACGATATCAAACTATGACGCATTGAGGTCTGTCACTAGAATGTTCTCAGTACTTGGACCAAAGGGGAGAGCGATCAAATTATAACCAACTGGTGGGTCTGTATTTGTGAAAAAGGCGATCAGCAGTAAATCACGAAAGTATTGCAGATAGATGCGAACGACAGCGAGTGGCAGACTAGTCGAGGACGTATGTTCACTGCTCACCGATAGATAGGATTCCATCGACTCACATGGTCAGTCAGATACCGGATTTTTTCTACTTTTTACATCGTTTCTCATAATGCACATGAAATGGAACAGTGAGAACAAGGTGTGGATGTCATTCCACGCATCGGTTCATGTGAACAAGATTGATGCATCACGTTGACCGCGAAGGCAGTGATTTGTATCTCGCGGTCCGTGAACTAAGGTGACGACCTTGGAATATCGTATTCTTTGGTTTGTTTTTATCGCAGTATTCCTGCACTGTGTTCTCGCTATGCCATTGGAACACGATCGTTCAAAGATCGAGCGCATCGGTGATCGGGTTGCAACAACAGTAGACGAAAAACATTGACTTATCATGTGACGCATTTGTGTGACATGCATTTAACATCTTAAACCTCATCAATTCCTGTTCAGAAAATGCTGTATTCTCCATTCTGATCACCACAACGTTAAGCATAAACACAGCTGTTCACCGTTTATATTTTGAAATAGTTCACATATGGCTGAGGCTGTTCGCTAGAACCATACATGTTGGATTTATGACAAGGGAGGTTTCTTCGGATAACACGAGATACTCATGGGCATGATGACGGGTCCCTGAATTGTATATGATATCTGTGAAGTGAGTGCATTTATTGGGGCCCATAATAGATATCCAAAACTACCTGGTATAACGCAATATTGGTAGTGACCTACGAAAGGTGAGGCCGAACGGATGATAAGCTAAAACCAGATACATTTGTACACAGACATAAACCACCACATACTCTAAGGAATATTTGTACTGCCTGGTTACTTGATCCGTGACAACCTGTCACTGTTGAATCGATTTTTGTTGATCCATCCAGTTCACTAAAACTTCCTGATAGAGCATCATTCTTGTTCATTCAACGTATGAACCTCTCAGCTTGCAGTTGTTCTGTCTTCCGTCAGAGGGGTTATGGTAGACGTTGTATTGGCTTACTGGTGCATCAGTTATCACTCATGTTGGATTTATATCTATAGACTAAGAGTATTTGTGTTATCAAATGTTTGAAAATCTCAATGGATATAAAACTTTGATTGTGCGTGATTCGCTAGTCACCAACTAGAAGTCACTTCTCTAAATTCAGGCTAGAAATGAAGCAACTCCGGTGCCTTCCGTATGCTTACCAAGAGACAAGTTATTTCGCGCTCAAGGGGATACTCGAAACCTCGGTATTCACATGCCACATAGGCACAACCAAATCGTGTGTCTGTTCAGCAATGATCAACTCAGCTGCGCTTACCTCAAACTTGTTTACTGGATCAGTAGAACTGCAGCAGACGTCATGGTTATCTTCTGATAAAATCGCATCATACTGAAACTGCTCGGTACAAGAAATCAGAAATCAAGATAACCCAACCCAAAAATCTGAACGGCTATGACTAGTATGATCCAACGAATTCAGACAAGGAAAATTGTGAATCTTTTTTGAAGTCTCAGATCACTATGACGTACTTCTTCGCGACCTGAAATTGACGAACTCCCCTCCGTAAAGGTAAAACCGTTGCGTCGTGTCTCAGTAAAACTCCCCATGTTTTACTAGTTGAAACGCAGCCTGTTCGGTGTGCCAGTCCTAACAAACTCAAAAAGTATTGTGGAAACACGGACGCTATACCGGATATATTCTTACCATATTTTGTTAGCTCTACACAAAATAAAACTTTTGGTTTAGTGAACAGTCTCCTATAACCAAAGCATTGATGAAAGTGTCATTATACAGCAGTAACGGTTCATTAATAGACTAAATATATGCAGTGCACTTTATTGGCAATCTATCTTTGTGATATATATAGAAACACCTCAAAGGATCAACGAGAGTTCTGGTGACCACCACGATCCACCATTTCCTTTGTCTGGTCAAAGGTCAACTTGATTTCACCAGTTGCTCAGGGGTTGTCAGATTCCGACGAAGCAGTTTCGATTGCTCATTCTCTCTAGAAAGTTGGATTATTGGGGTCAGCTCATGCCACCTCTCAAGGCCTATCACGGCTTGGGAGATATGGGTTTGCAATTCTGACGAGATCGTCTATTCTCCTCATGTGGTAAGCTTTTCATTTACTGTAGACCATCTAACAACCGGAGGTAGGTAAGAGTGACGCATCTGCTTAGTTTGAAAGAAATGCACTCATTGAGGTACGAGCGAATTCATTCAGTAACAACATTTGAGGTGATGGATTCAGTAACTTGTCGTTCGCAAAAAGGTGGAAAAGTGAAAGATCCCCGAATTACTCGTACTAAAGACGGCAGTATTGTTCAACGCAACACGCAGGGCCTCGGAAGATTGGACAGTCATTTGCACTCAGTCAGTCAGTCAATCTCTCAATCAGTCACTCCGTCAGACAATCAGCTGCAGCGAGTCATCTGCGGTCAGTCAGTCAGTCAGCTGCAAATCCGCTGGAACATGTTGCACTATACGAAGCCAAATCTATGGATAAATGTTGCACTGCTCTGAATATGACACCGTTATCCTTTTGTAATAAACTGGTGCAAGAGCATGCAGACCTGTACCAACCATTTGATTACTTGAAAAGGAGATACGATCTTGAGGTCGATGGCATAAAAAGTAAGCCTTTCACATTTAATACAAAAATTACTGACGTGATCACATAATATGTAGAAACGGTCAAGAATAGAGTCCACGTACTGCCAAGGGATCTATCATTAATGAATAGTGGTCGACATCTCTCACGAGTTTGTTTGCCTCCAGGGAGAGAATATAAAAACAATCCTAACCGAGGTTATTTGCGGCAGTTGTGAGATACGAAATAAAATAGCAGGGAGGAGACAATTATTGCGATAAGACGTACCCAATGTAATGCAAAGAGATATTACTAACAGATTAAAAATTTAGCATTTGCAAGTTGTGGAATCTGTTTTACCTACTCCCCCAATATCACGAGTTTCTGTGGTACTCAATCGCATTTATGGACCACGTGAGCATGTTCTTTACGTCAACTTATTGACCGTTTGTTCGATTCTTCGTCTACCTGCATCTAACCTCGTCTTTATCGACACCCACTGCTAGTTCTTGTTTGATCATGTGACTCTTTCGATTGCATCTCCAAATGCACACATATCTTAACGCACACACACACACACACACACACACACACACATTCGCACATACACGCCTTCTTTCATACACACACCCAACCCGGAATGACCGTGTCGAACTCTGATCACTATTTGGTCCAATAATAATTGGCCTTCGAATCAGTGACGAAACCGCGTGCGCCTTTCATCTTTCATTGGTGTTCGTTTCTCATCATAGAGTGGTGAACTACCTTGTTCGGCTAATTCAGCCCTTGCTTACGAACCTCAATCGCGTTGGACATTTGTACATTCGGTGAACTGCCTTGAAAACACCACGAATTGAGGTGTGTACATATTTTCATTTATTTGCACGTTTGCTTATACCGCATGAAATAGATATCTCAGACTTGTTGAATCTATCTTCTGAAGGAGACCTGCGGTTCGGTGATGGAAACCGAGACCTGGGAGTAAACCAATTAAGTTCCCACATTGTATAAAGATATATATGTCGTCCTCCTTGTATCCAGTTTACTCTGTTTCCAATTGTACTTTTATTTATTTCACCCTTGATTCTTGTTCCTTTCTATCCATCTTATTGTGTCACAACACCTCTGAGCCTACCAACGAGTTTATTGATCGAATTGATTGCCCCCGCCCAGTTTTTTCCAGTGACCCACCCCTCCGCTGTTTAGTTGACTAAGCCTTCCCATCATCCATCTATATATGACACTGTAGCGGTTCTTGAACCGACAGTTTCGCAACGGCAGTTTTCTCTTCTTGCCTCTTGCTTTTCTCTACGTTTCCTGATAGATCCATTCAAGCTAGACGTGATCATCAAATCACAGACCAGAAGCATCTTCACCGTAAGCCGGTGACTAGCATCAGGACAGGTTCAGTTTCTAACCAGTCCTGTATAATTGAGGACTATCAGGACATGGTTGCATAACCATGGCATACTTATCAGAACCACCAAGGTTCTGATATCAAGTGGCGAAGTGGCCCCTCGATTAATAAAAAAGAGGCTACCGTTAACCTTTTCCTCATAACATAAGGGCCCGTCTTCTCTACCGGGAACAATCAAATGTACCGTCGAGATTTAGCATGTATCGTCATTATTTGGTGATAGTGATCTTTCAGGGATAGTTTCTTTATTTAAGTATAGCAACTTGGACATTTCAAGGGTTATGTTTTGCTTTAACTATTATCGTGCTTTTAATGAGCTCGAAAAGACCACAGGCACAATTCCCCACGGTGAGCTCTGTATTTCACGCTTTCCTTGCATTGATCAGATCTACTTTCAGGTTTCAGCTGTCATTACTTAAACAACAGCCTAAACCTAGTCAAATTTACTTCCAACGTTTCTGAAGTTTCAGAGTATAACGTTTTCACAATCCCAATCCTTAGTTCTGTTTCCTCTTGGGACGGATATCCCGTACGAACGTGAGAAAACATTAGTGACAGGTTCTGACGAACATCAGCGACCAACTAGTCACTGAAACACTTTCTTTCTCGTCCGTTTTTACGCCGAGGAGAACACTTGACCACCTGCATGTGCCTTCGTGATTCACACACCAACGTGACCGGTTGGTCGCACGCATGACACACACCATACCAGAACCCACTCATTGTTAAAAGTCCCATTTGTCGTCTCTTCTCTTCCATTTGATTGGTTCATTGCCGACCATCGGACCCTTGTGCGTATGTCTCTCTCCCTATCCATTCTGACCGTTGATCTCGATCGATTTGCACGCGTATGCAGTCGTTGAGTTAAATGCCTTGACAACCATTGAAGGCTCTAATTGACACCTCCTCGCCTCACGATTAGAGGTTTGTAACTGGTATTCGTATTCATATTTGTCACAATAGTACCGCATTTTAAGACAATCTCGTCTTCTGTTGACTTCGGTATTTGCGCGTCACTCGATCGTTAGGACGGATTACCAGTCAGCAATCCAAATCACAGAAACTTTTCAAGGGATTCTACAATATATATATAATGCAACTCAAATCTCATTCACAGCTCGGGGGATGAATTGGAGACCAAAGAGCATCGAAAAATCATTGAGATGAATTTGTATTAGATGCTGTGGTTGAAATGCATCTAACCTCAACGCCGATTTTCAGTGTTTATATAACGAGTGGTACATGAATGATTGGACGAAATTTCCCAGAAGCACGCGATGGGTTTCGCGGTCCTTGCTCATCAGGTAAGCATATTCACTAATCTTCTGTCTGATCATTCTTATGATTGAATTATAGACTGCAGTCAGTTCCGTAAGAAAAATAATCCAAAGCAGTCAAACCTGGATTTTCAGACCACCGGATCCTCTGCTTTCAATGTCACTATATGCGTCATGTCCCCATGTTGGGTAAATTTTCAGCTTTCACCATCGTTATTGCAGTGAGTATTTTGAACCAGAGGTTAGTTAACTAAGTAAACGTATGGAACGTAAAACTTCTTCAAACGTCACACTATTCGATCCATCCGATTGGTTCATTTTAAACCCACGGAAAAATTTGTATGGGTGGAAGAAGCACGATGTAGCGCGCGTTATATGAATAAGAAAATGTACGGGTTTGAAGACACTAGCATTATCACATTTCTCAAATCAGCTGGTATTATAGTTACGGAAAACACTGAATAATTAAACAACAATGTAGCTTCCAGTATTCTTGAAAAATGCTTTCTCAGTATTATTCGGACATGTAGGGGAGCATGCGTTACCAATGGTAGCGTGCGTTACACAAATGGGAAGCTACCACGATTCCTTCGCTTCCTTCAACTTCAAGTCAAGAAGCGTCTTTAATTGGCCCCATAGGGGATGATCTTTCAGCTACTACATAATCACTCTTCTGTAGAAATGGCATGGTAAAAAGCAAACTTGGGTTTCATTGACCACCGATTAATTATTGGTGCTGACAAGCACAGGTGAAAATCGCACAGTTTATCCAGGTATAGCGGGCCAAACCCCTAATTATAGTAACCTCTAGCAAAACAAACTTTTATCTGATTTATGCGAGCCAAAATGTAAATGACCACCCATGCCAAACGAGAAGCACTGAATAAGTGCACTCAAATGCGATGCGGGCCTTCATCTGGATCTCCGGTCGTATGTCCTCTAACACAACCGCAAACACCTCGGAAATTCTTATTCCATCTCAAGAATTTTTCACATAACTTTGTAAGCATTTTGCGACCCGGGGTCAAGCCGTATTCTTCATCACACTTAACGTGTGTTCAAACTTCGCTAGCACCTTAGTCGCCGCTGATGGAGCCTTCCTCTTTTGTTAGTGGGCTGTGACTGGTAGTGGGCGTCTTTGTTGTCGCCCGCATCAACACCATACCTATCCTATTGCGGTTTTGTGTAGCTCACCACTGCATGTCCTAACCGGGGATCAGGGTCCCGTTTTTATTGATTTAACGGTAGGCCCTCGTAACTAAGGCTTTTATCCGTTCTTTCTTATTAAACATATTTCGTGTGATGAAGAGCAGACGCGGGAAACCCATGGTAGCGTTATTCGGTGACAGAAATCAGGACTTGGAGCGGTGAACCACGTATTGCTCCCTCTAGCTTAGACGCAGCTTTGAACCAGACAACAACAAAGCTGCCTACCACCAACGTTAGATGGCCGTGGCAGAAGATGGGAAATAACAGAACGTAAGCGAAGATTCCTGTATAACCAGTTAAGTGGGCACATAACGTACTTGTTGGCATGACAGACGTAGCTGTTTGTTCTACCTATCTTGATTTTTTTGTCAGAAATCGATTTCGGTTATGCATGCACATTTAAAGTGAGCTACAAGTACAAATGCTAGCTAGCATCACAGAGATTGAACCATTTTTGTCTGAAAACTGGGCCATCGAGTATTACCTCTTTTCGTCAATGTTCATGATTCGCCACGTGTCCAGGTGAAATCCAGCCGGACGTTTTTGTCAGTATAAAAGGTCAATGTGCTTTAACGAGGGATGCGATCAGACAAAATAACGAAAACTTGTTTTTGAATCACAGCGTGACGGAAAATCAATAAAGTCTTTTGAATGTTTGCCTAAGCTAAAGCTAAAATGAACAGCGATTTACTCCTGTCTCGCATCCATCTGTCCGGTCTGGTATGGACAACATAACTGGAATAAATGCGAGAGAGCTATGCTCCAGTAGTGCCTGAGTTTAACCAACTTCAGCCATCGTATGGAGTGGATAAGATTGTATGCTTCCTGACACAGGAGATCGATTCAGTCGGTTTTCTATTCATTCTCCGTCACAAGTACTTACAAAGCGTGTTGTCTGTGCATGGAATTATGGTTAAGTATACATCAATCTGAGTCGTGGAAGATTTGCCTTTTAACGAGTCTTTCACCATGACGTTTAAATCTGTTACAGGCACCACTGAAAAGCTTCAGGAGTACTACAGAGCTGTTCCATCCATGTATGAGTTTACCAGTAGTGCGTATACGCGATATACCGACAAATACTACTCAAAATTATAACATCGCAGTCTCATGTTACCATTATTCTCACTGCAGATTGAATCCAATGGTTAGTTTTAAATAACACTACATAATATAACTTCTATTGTGGTCTGAGTCTCTTCGAGTGCAGTGAAACTTCAATGCTGAAATGGTTGTACAGTGCTTTGAAGAATACGTATCTCATAAATTAAAGAGTTGATCAATATTATTCCCGCATACAAGAATACAAGATTCCAGGAAGTACCGTCCCATTACCTCCATGTCAATCGTGTTCAAATTGTTTACAACTTGCTACCGTCTGTCGAAGACAAGATACATCAGTTTGCTTGTCTTGTGTACTCGTCTTATATACTCAGCTGTAGACAGAAATTGTAAAACCCTTACGATGATTTTAGACCACAAAAACACCTTTGATAGTCTTCATCCAGTTACGTTGCTAAATCTACTCTGCGAAAGTGGTATCAATCCAAAAGTTTGAAAGTTCACCAACGATTACTTTATAAACAGTGGTCATTTTACGCGCGTCATCGACACGAAATCTTTGAATCACTCTGCTTCTTCCGGCGCCAGTTTTTTCCTTCGCATTTTCTCCTATACAGCAAAGAACTTTCGGCTGTACTTATACCGATAGTGTTGGGTTAGGACGCAAACTACACCCTCGTTAAGGTGCTTCAGGCATTCAGAACAGGTTAAATGGTGTTGTAAAGTGGTACCTTTACAGTTCTATTTCATTAAATATCTCCAGAAGTCACCAAATTATTTTTTACCAGTTGGAAGATTAGCCCTGTTGTGTCATCATAAATCAGTTCCTTCGCTGTCTGTCATTATCTTCCTCTGGCACTTATCATGATCCATGCACGTTCAAGAAGCATTTTGCAGCGTTTGAAAGCTGATATGTTTCTCATTTTGATTAGAAGTTTTTACATCTTTGACCCCCAGGAGATTGATAAATTGATCAATTCATTCTCTCAATGACTGTTCCATAGTTCGGTGCGGACGTTTCGAGCTCGCAGGTATGCATGTTCGAGTTCAAGGGGTCATTAACTCGGTCGATGACCACCGAGGTGGTGGTGGACCCAAACGATCGTTCGACCGAACGTGAAACTCTGTGCCCCACTAGCAACAAAACCGTATACTATAGGCACAGGAGAGATAATGAATCTTTGAAAACAACTGTTCGTCTGTGAATTTGTGTTTCAATGTCGCAATTGGTTTGTTCCGGAATTTGAGACCAGAGCATTTGTACTATGGTAGTAAGGCTTTCCACTTGTGTAGGCTTCCGAATGCCTTAGTATGGTCGGGGATGGGTGTCTAGAGTTGCGGTAGGTAACCATTCCCTTGCACTTCATGAATTGCTACTATACGACCAAGCGTCTCAAAAAGCCTGTGCTGAGGAAGCCCTGCTCATTGCCTTCTCGCGGCGGAGGTGTTTTCCCACCAAAGTGAGAGGACGAAAAGCCAATATCCCGGGGCTATAACCGGGTTGGTGGACCACTGGTAGTTCACCTAGGGGAGTTGGCTAAAAACCCTGATTCCAAACCAACCAACAGGAGGCTTACGA
>UZAN01045308.1:12743-22973 GCA_900618425.1 Echinostoma caproni
GGACGTTTGATCCCGCCCAAAAGGGGAAGGATCCGATGAACTGGACACCGGCTCCCAATGGACTGCGGTTCTCATACACCGCCCCGCTGTCTTGTGGGTCAGGCTTTGGCTAGCCGACGGCTCCGGTTGTGGATTCCTCAAGAAAATTCACCTGCCTTGGCCTGGGTAATCTGGCAGTATTCAACCCACAAGCCAATCATGAAACATTTTCTTTTTTATAAAGATTATTGTACCATGATTTGTTTCGCACAGTCTGTCCTCAGACAAGTGTGAAATATAATAACTGGTGTAGGTGACACGATGAAATGATGGGTCAACTTTCAACCACTTAGCCTTCTACCATTTAGCTGGACAGATGTAAATATCCACCCAAGGAATCGCCTTTACAGTGGGCGATAGAAACGCTGATTTCAGACATATCATGTGATCATCAGTCTGTTCTTCAAAACCATTATCGGGTAGATTAGTATTTGCATAAATAACTTCGCTGAAGACATGAAACACAGATGGAACCCGAAACAGACAATAAACGTCCACTCTTTGGTTGTTGTGGCCTAGAAGCATGAGTGCATATGCGCAGACGCACACTCGACATAAGAACCACTAACTGAATTCGTAAAATCCAGTTGAAACGTCAATTGGATGCACCCATGTGATCTGGGTTCATTGGTATGCCGTGACCGCGACCAATCATGTGATTTTCCAGGTTGTCACTGTGCAATCAGTCTGGTTGCAGATTGCACCCTGATACAGGTGGCCGTCAGAGGTGAAAACGGACTAAAAATAATCATGAAATAAAATACATACTGTTTTAAGTATCACAAGCATAAACCCAAAATAACTCATCATGCGTTCATGGAACAGATCTGTTAATCGATCCAGAACGATCGAAGTCTTTCAGTTTCTGAAAAGCAAAAACTCTCGACCATCATGTAACTTCCAGTCGAGCTGCTTCTAAAGCACACTTCTAGATTCCGAGGGTGATTGAAGTAGGGTTCAACTTTTTATCAAGAATTGCAGCTGTTTTTCATTCATTTCGAACAGAGGGTTACAATCTTGAGTGTTATGCGCAAGAACACAGATTGGTGTCGAGACGTATTTTGAGGATCGTGGTAGCTTACCGCGGTGGTCAACTAGGTTTGCGTCACCGTCATTGTATCAGAAGTCGTCGGTTTCAATCCCAACACCACCGACTTCAAATCTTCAATTCATTGTGCCTTGTTGAAGCTCGTACGGAAAACAAATGACAGTCCGTTCGCATATGCCAGTCAACCAGCTGGCACTGCCCCAAGAGCGGAAAGAGATTGCACTAAATTAATATCGTTCAAATTGTTGTTTGACAGATTGGTGTTTTTGTCGCGATTGTGAAAAGTTCAGTAGCCTCGGTGGGATTCGAACCCACGCTTACGCTCTACCAGCTGAGCTACTAGGGCAATGGTAGAGCGTGCATTGTACAAAAGTGTAGGCGGCGTCCATGCGTGGGTTCGAATCCCATCGAAGCTACTGAACTTTTCACAACCTCGACATAAATTGATATCGTTGAATAACTGTGCAAATTCAGTAATAGTTTCCTGATTCATCCACACTTTTCTTTATCCAAAGCTTCACCCGGGTGGCAAAACTAGTTCCTGATGCAAGATATTATCATTAACCTTCATTTTCACCATTCCCTTTGACAAAGCATACTAAACTGGTTTTGATTAACGGAATTCATTTCGCCTGTTCACCGAACTGGCCACTTTCTTTGCAAACGTCTCATCTTCAACCGAGATGACAGCCGTAAGCATTGAACATGTTATCACGGTTGTTGAAGAAACGTGTGCAAACACACGGCCAAGCCTGGCGAACATCTGTGGAAATGAACAACCACCCTTGTCGACCAAAACGATGAATGTTTTTGAAACCGCTAAAATTAGTGAAATGAACCACAGTAATAGTAAATCCATTGGCATATATCTTTTACGATCACGTTACATTCAATCCACAAGCGCCATGTATCACTTCAGTTTGGCATTCACTGGGTTGCAAAATAAGCATTAAAGCTTTACAGGTGATGCAACGCGCATGTCCAAACGAAGCACTTCATCGCGTTTTATAATGCCACGAATTGATAATCTTCATTTGTGCAATACCTAAGGAAAATCTGAACACAAACAATGGAGGTCCGATTTTAGCCTATCGCAATTTCCACTAGTGTGTGTGTGTGTGTGTGTGTGTGTGTGTGTGTGTGTGTGTGTGTGTGTGTGTGTGTGTGNATATATTGCTCAAAAACGTGGTAACAAATGCGTCACATCAAAACCTCGCGCGCTGGAATGTTGTTGGTACAATTAAGCATAGGAATGATGCAATACGTAGGCTGTAAATTATGTCAGATGCATGTGTTCTGCGGCGGTGTGATTCATTCTGGGACACATCTTCTCAAGGGCGTTGCTAAAAAGTGAAAACAGAACTGATACAAAGGGATAGCATCAGTGACTGCAATGGGTCGCGAGTTCTGCATAATGTTACCGGTTTGGACAGCACGTGACGCGCGCTTCTTGAGACTGAGTGTCATCCATCGACTAGAGATTAGGCAGTGACTTATCTGCATCTTCGTTTATTATTTCCAGTCACCTCCTTTGCACTTTTACACCATTATGAAGGTATTAGACCACAATTTAAAAAACATTTTATATCCACTGTTTTGAACGATGGCTACGGTATGCCTGTGTTTTCGGTGCGTTCACTCGCAAACCGGCACGGCAAACAACGAGAATGCGGTGGGGACAAAAAGCCAAGATGTAGGAAACAGAAAATGCTCCCTCTCACAAAAAGCGCTTTACATTTCTATTTCTTTTAGAGGTTGGGATTATGAGTACATACCATGCTGCTCGGTTAAGCTTAATATTCTCTTTTAACTCACTGCTTCCGATACAGTATGGCAGCGGAGACGACCTCAGTTCGCGCTGATAAATTCGTGTGAACCAAGCTATATAGATTGAACCATTGGGTGCCTGACCGGGAGCATTCGAGAGCACCGCAACGTAGATGGCGGACGGGTTGAAAACGCAACCGTGATTGCCAATGTCACAGCGGGCGGTTAACCTTTCTGCGCCATCAATCGCTTGCCATAAAAGGAGGTCAGAGGTAGTCTTCTACATTGCGGAAGCGATGGCAATTCAACTGAACCGCTCTCTTTGTGCGCGCAAAACAGATTAGTGCTCACGAACTACCGTGGCCATCTACCGCTAATCCGTTTAAGTAGCAAGGGCACCAGAACACCATGAATGATAGAGATTGGAATATTGATCACTTGCCTGCCATTTAGTAAATCTGTTCACCTTTAAATGAAACTATTGTAACTTCGAGTGAATCAACCTTTAGTATTCTAGTGGGAACACCTCAAAGCGATTGGTGCTTCAACCATCACAAGTCGTCTGTCGAACCGGGTCTCCCAACAAGCTCACCCTGTCAGAATAAATTGATTTGACAAAATGTTGAAAATTGGTTTTCGTAGCTCGGGTGAACTGAATGCCATCGGCGAATTCGGCGAATATAATTCTCTACCAACATCGCTGTGTTATTAACACTATAACATTCACAATGAATTCCATCTCACCTGTTTGCCGAGCTTGGCAATTTGTTTGCAAACGTTTCATCACCAGCCGAGGTGACATCATCAGTGCTTGTGAAGTGTAGTGGAGAAGGTTGTCCCGATTGCGGTTTCCGTCCGTTCTCAGGTCACGGCGTGACCTTTTTTTGTTGCGTCATTTGATCCTTGAGTTGCATTGGCGTGTACATGTGATCCAGTTCGATGTGCCTGTTTCCTCTGCATGCACAAGTCTAATCTATGGAAGGCATCAAAAGCTCATGAGACAGTGCTGCCTCGAGAGAGGCAGGACATTTTCGGAAATAGCTAGCTTGTAATTATCGTTGACCAAAATTAATCAGAGACCCCAATAGAGATGTACTCTGGTGTTTTTAGGTACCACTCCCATTTGCGCTTAGTACTGTTGGGTGAGCAAAAGGATGTGATTCGTGGTTTCTCACAACGATGAAAAATGAACAAGGCCCCCTAGAGCGAAATGTGTTCAAAATTAAACCAACAGAAAATACGCATCTACCGTCAAACCGCTCCATTAGTTATTCAGCGTGCTGTCGGGAATTATTATAACCTGTTCCAAATGAAACGTTTTGTTGTAGGCACGTTGCTCGTTATAAGCTTCTCTCCTCGTCCCGGCATTATCTTGTGGATATAAAATATCGGGAACAATCTACCTTCAATGAGGCACACCAACAGCGCAAGGATCTTCTCCAGTCCTTATCATATCATTCGTTTATCAATTTGACCACAAATCAAAGAGTGCCTCTCCCTTTTCGGACGTTTACTCCTAACCCTGATGATGATGTACCGACTGTCTATCGTAAGACAATGTCTACTGCCTCAACCGGTAGGATTGAAGCACGGTTCGATGCCTCATATACACGAAATTGATGATTGTCTATCTCCTTTGTGTGGATACACAGACGTATACGCAGCAGGTTACGGTATGTGCCTAACGTGCTGCTTGTGATGAGCCCAGACCGAGGAGTGGCAAAATGATACTTTTCAGTGCCAACTCAGCAACTATCATTCTCACAATCAATACCGCTCCGCACAGGCACGAGAACAGCGGTGTCAAAAAATTGGGCCACATACCGCTTTAATTGCTACGGCTATCAGACAGACAAAACTCTAAAAGAGCCTTAGCACCCTGACAGCGACGGGTTAGGATAACACTTGGCATCGGTTTAACCATAGATGAACTAATCCGATCAAAATCGATTTTTTTCATAAACGTGTTATATATATATATATATGTTGATTTTCGTACTGACGATATTTTGTCAGAAAAATACACTATGATATTTCAATAAAGATTCGGGATTCGATCATGGTATATATCCACATTAGATAGATGATCACCGGTGGGGCATTTTGGAACGTAAGCTTGGACCTCCCGGAAATCAAAAAAACACAACGGATCAAAATGTCACAGAAAAATCAAATAACTAAACCGAAGAGAAATAGTCATGTCATTTCGTCTGTGTGAAAGTCAGATCAAACACGTTTGATAAGGCAATAGAACACAGGCAAGCGGGCAATCGATCGATTTGCAACGGTACTAGTGTTTTGCATGTGTGATCAACACCCAGGCTAGACTTCATTCATCAAGGTCACAACCTAAGAATCTTCAACGTCTAACTAGCCGCAGTTGCAGGCTACCTGAGACACACAAACACGCTTGTGATCAAACTGCATACATTTAACCTCAAGGCTGAAACATGTGATTTTCGCCAGCAAATTCGGGAGAAGAAAAACCGATAGCCGACCTCAGCAAATAATATTGGTGTAGCTTGGGGATGCAAGTCAATCGACTAACAGTGCAGTCGACTTGGGACAGATGACAATTCAAGTGGATGTCCACATTTTTGAGCTACTTTGTTCTTCGACTTATTCAGGTGTGCTATTTATTATTATCACCATTTTAAACAACTGCAAAGACTGGAAGAAGAACTGCTCTATCCGCCCTAGATGAGTAGCAAGAACCACGATCATGGTGAGCCCAAGGAAAGTAACAATCGCAGAATTCCCCTCATTTAGGCAGCATTCCTTTTACCCAAACGAAGATAGATATAACGAGGACAGAAGCATTTGTAACCAAAGAAGAACTAAGAATACGAAACACTTTGAGAAAAAGACGCCCATTCTTACTAGCAAAACATTTCAGTAATAAACTACATCATCCTTAAAAATGTTCAGATAAGGGTTTATGGTCTACTTTACAGTACTAACTACGCAATGAGTGTATTTTACGTGTAAAAATAAACTTTACATCCGAGTGAGTTCATGTTTAAACTGTGAAAATATTAGTGTATTACTTTGGCATCAGAAACTCAATGGTAAAAAGTATCACAAATTGAAGAGTATGAATTAAGACTTGGTTCCTTGTGGAGGTCAATACGTCAATGTCTAACATTACGTATCCGAAAAAACAAATGGCAAATTACAGAAGTCGAGATGTATGAATTATGCCAAGCTTGATTAAATCATTATCCCCTTATTAAAGATTACACTTAGCTAAACGAGGCTGAGAGCATATCAAAAGTGGATGCGCTGTGTTGTGTTCATCGTGTATGCTACAATGTCAACAGCACAGAGTTGTGGGTACAGATGTTGGGGATGGACCGTGAAGGTCGCGGTTCAATTCCCGACGACAAGAAATTACCAACTATCCAGTACTCTTCACCGGATGTCACGAAAATTCCCTAGGTCTTCATCCGTTGTTCAAAATACTTCCTGTCGACTCTACTTTAAGAATAAATCTTTTACGGACTGACGCACAAGATTCCGAAACAATGGCACACAGAAAGTCCGATTTCTTGGTTAGTTGTTTAAAAATAACTTCGTCCCATTAGTAGATTTGTATTTTTCAAAATGATATCGTTGAAAACTTCTAGATCAATAGCCCTCACATGCATTTCCGCGCTATAGGTGAAAAAGACTACCGTGAACCGAACGAGTACATTTACCAGTAAATACGACTGAGGATATGTCTGTAAAAGCAGTCATGATCATCATCATCGTACAGTGAAGCGAACTTCACTGATCGCTGCCAACCTCACAATGTACACAAACTAAGTGATACTGTACAAGATCGTCAGGGATTGGGCCTAAATGGAAGAAGGCAAAGAAACTGAACCTCTATGGCCAAAACAGAATGCACAACCTAACTGTGCATATATATCCTTTCAAGCAATCTGACCTGATAAAATATTACCAGAACGCTACTACATACTGTCGGTTAGTTGCCATATCCTTCAGTATCTCCAACCAACCAGGTACTCAGTCATTTGGACTTCAAACTGGAAGGCGGGAGACACCCAATAGCTATGTGCGTTTCTTCATGCTGCTGTTATACGTCATCAGTTGATCTTCACGTGCAAAATTAGTCTGGTTCGTTACCCATTGCTAGAGCCCCTAAACAAGCACATCACACTTGCGGAATCCAGGCCACAGTTGACCGTGCAGACAAAATCGATGGCAAGTCACAATTTCTGAACGTTTTTACGTTCACATCCAGGGTCTAGATTTGATCCAATCAAATCTCACTGAAACATAAAAGTGAATAGGGAAGAAATCATTAGTCGTCGGATGGATTGATGGATACAGTAATCAAGAAGATACACACGATGTCTGTAACAATTGTATACTGTCATCCACATATTGGGGTAGATCTAACCTGTAACGCAGTACAAAAGTCTGAACCTAAATTCAGCTGGAAACTAGTTTAAGATCGTTCCTCTGGACTCTTCAGGTTCTTTATACAAGCCACAATAAATATGAGTATGGTTTGCGTAGAGTGAATGAATGAAACGCCAAATTCGTGCTCTGAGATTCCAGTAGAAAGTTATCCGTCGGTTTGATCCTATTAATCAGCACCGCCCAAGCGGGTGAATACATGAAACCCACAATATTTCACAATTTTTTCTTGTGCGGCTTTGCAAAGCAATGCGTGTCTCCACGAGGAAATTTGTGTACGGTCACTTATAATCGATCCTGGAAAAAATTGTCATTTGATGTCCTCCTGTTGTGACTTTCTCCGTTGCTGCTATCGTGACATTCGTTCTGGATTTTTACATGCGTTTGCTTATAAATCAATCAAATTACTTAGTCCTTGTCCGTTTGCACAAAACAAAACTTGCCTCACTGTGGTCAGTGCCTCTTCTGGAGTTGGACATACAAATCGAGAAACTGAAAAAATCCTTCTACCGTGAGCACTTTGGGGAATGATAGCACAAAAATACACACAATGGGAGAGGGTAGGGAGCAATCACCAAGGTTGTGGTTAGAAACGCTGAATTCGTTTGGGGAGCTCGAAGTTTTCCAAATGAAAACATCGGCAACTGATGGATGAAACTGGTTGCCCGTCACTACGATACCGCAAGTCTGTTCATGTAAAACGTCCTTAAAAGTTGAGCTGTCCAACTTCTATGCATAAAAACAAAAGCGGGAACGCACGTCAACGCACTGGCCCCGAACCAAACCAATGTTGATTTTAGCACCTCGGGGAACGATTCACCATTGTTGAATGGATGGGAAAGGACAAACACTGACTAATGCAGAGACAGATGACTGAGCAAATATATTCCCCACAAACACAAATAAACCGATGCAAAGATGTGACCTATCTCGCTGCATGTAGTTATTACAGAAAGAACACACATTTTGCGTATAGCAAACAGTTCCAGCACATTAAACCATGTAAACTAAACCTTGCTGTCGGTTTGCCAACATATTCTTAGACGATAATAGGAGTTTTCGGTGTCCAAACGAAGCGGTCGGCAAACATTTAATCTGTGTAATCGTTTAGCGCGGTTTTCCATACCCCGCGTCCAAGTAGCGCCCTCTACTCTAGCGTAATGAATGCAAAAGGAATATGACAATAGGGATGGTCGCGAAATATGGGTCCTGTAGGTATCAATCAGCGGAATCTAGTTTTGTCATTATGACTTCCTCGTGCACAGTTAAGGTTGTTTAAATAAGCTAACTCATGGTACCTGTGGTTCTTCGACCCTGTTCCTACTGCTCAACTGTAATAATGGGTAAGCAGCATTATTTTCCAGGGATGAAGTAGAGCTCAGTAAACGAGAACCTTGGGACATTTCGGTCCTGTTTACCATGTGATCAGTCACTCGTGCAGGATTTGAACTATAAATTTTATAATTCCGATAGAAATGGCTAACTAACCAAGCCGGCATTCTCGAATGTGACTCAAGGAGATATAGAAAAGGAGCGAAAGACATCACATACTGAATCACGATGTGACAAACAAACTAATCTAACTCAACAATCATTACATACCTTGCTTCGACTTTGCAACCGGACAAAACCGTGATGTTTTATTCTCTCAGGAGACGAACAACGACGCAGAACGGGTGATGAATGCACACCACAAGGTATGTTTAACACCCCTCAGTATAATATATAAATATATATATATATGTATAACCTGCAACGGATACAAACAAGAACTGCAATGATGTCAAATTTCTTGTACTGAGTGAATGTTGCACATGATGAGGATGATAACGGTGAAAACGAAGCGAACCTGATAACACGAGCAATTGGTGAGCAAAATAGCAACACTCAGACAGGTAAAGCTGTTGTTATCATTATTATTATGCGGGTAATGAGTTGTATGATGCGTGTTTGTGTTCCTCAAAGTCGAGAAATGCGCCCCCGAATAGCGGAGACGCCCACATGATGTCGAAGCTGAACCAGACATAAGACACAATGAACAGGATCAGATAACCGATCACAAACACACAAAAATAGGGGGGGGAAACAAATGAAATGAACGCAGGAAAGAAATAATTTGTCTGGCGTGAGACAAAAAACCTATTTTGAGTGGAAGTGTCGGGATTCATTGAACCACAATACAGACGCACTGGGCAAACCAAGAAATGGACAATTGTCACACTGTTGTGTGAAAAGCATATTGACGAGAAGCAGCTGAACACATGGCTCAAAGGAAGTGTGTGCGCGTGTATCGGAAATCAAGTTCAAGTAATCTCTATACAAATCGGTGAAATAATCGGCTTCTGACGTCGCGAACTTATTCCATCATTGGTTCTGGGCTGATTTTCTCGAAAGACTCATCCAAGCTGTCATCGTCATCATCATCATTTTCTTCCTCATCCCCAGCTTTATTGTCATCGACAGCGTCAGAGGATGAAACCCGAGCGGGGAAAGTATCTGCTGGTTTGGGGATTGTCTCTACTTGCTCCGCATGCGCCATGCCCTCTGATTTGAATTCCAGCGTTTCCTTGGTATTTGTTTCCGTGGCTGAGATCTGTGTGCCTGCACAGTCATTGTCCTCGGCATACCTCGAGGGTGATTCGATCAGTTGGCGGAATTGAGGCTCATCCTTAGCAAACAGTCCAACGCAATGAATGTGCTGACCGTCATACAGCTCCAGCAGAGTGTTCACTTCTAAATTATGAGCCTGAAACAAATAAACGCCGATGGATGAGGACAAAGGAAAAATTCGATGTGGAAAGCAAAACTCCGCATGGTGTTTAAACTGCCAATTAGAAAAGCATAAAGAAGAGCACACTACAAATATGCTAACTTATCACCAATATACAGATTTTCACACAAAAAATAACGTAAAATAAACCCATACATACATCATACCCCCCCCCCCC
>UZAN01045309.1:0-32997 GCA_900618425.1 Echinostoma caproni
TCATGTTTCGTGCCACTGGGAATTGTTGGCCGAACATCTCCTTCAGTATATTTCCAGCTCTCGAGTAGCTCACTTCCGGGCCCAGCATTGCACACCCTTGTATTACCCCGACAGTAGTGTAGCAAAAACAGAAGCCTTTGCCCCGCATCGTCGGTGTGGCATCCAACGAGATTGTCGTATTGACGAATGAATTGGCAATATTGTTCGGGATTGCCGTTAAAAGGTGCCAGTTCGACTCTTGGAAAATCGACGTTCACACGGGCACGCGTTTTTTGCTTCGGACGGATTCTTTATTCGGAGAAAAGTGAATATGTGCAGTCTCAGCTCGAGGTGATGTTAAGCCATTGAAATCGTTCTGTTCAATTTTGGCATGTTCAATCTGCTGTCTAGCTAATCTCAACTCATGCTCTAACTCAGAAACCAGCAATCTAAATTTATCAATACCCTTAATATCTGAATCTACACATGAAACAGAACTGACAGGACTAACAGATCTAACATTTTCTAAATAACCCCCCCCAGTGACATGCCGGGTTACTTCCTGTTGGGTTCCAGTTTCCTTGGTTCCTCATCTGGGCATCTTCGAAATAGTTTTTTCGCTTGATTCCAATTTGAGTACTGTACGTCAACCAAATCGCAAGTGAGTGAGAGAGCCAAACAGTCGCTCACGTTCTCTGATCACGCCAATTTCAAATGTGCCAGGCATCGAATTAACCGATAAAGAATGATGTATGGTGGTTGTGATTGAGAAATATCGATAGAGAAGCAACGCACAGATAGAGTTATATCACCCTAAATCATTATGGGTTTGGAAGGCTTTTCAAAAAATTTAAACAAGAAATACACTCAGCATTAGGACCGTTTTATTCTTTCTCCTAAATCAAGGACTTGCCAAACACTGTGACCTCATCAAACTAATTTTTTTGCGGATGACGTCAAAGTTGTTGATTTGAATGGGAAAAGTGATCTGGTGCGATATTTAGAGTAAGTAGCTAGATGTGTAAAGGAACGGGACCTAAGTCTTAACGCAACGAAGAGTCATGTACTCACAGGGCATTTAACGGACTGGAATTTCACTTGGAAGAGCACCAGTTTGCTGTTGAACCCGCTACTAGGGTTGAGGACTTGGGGGTAGGGGTATCGAACATCTTAAAAGGTCTGACCAATGTCCAGTAGCAGCGCGCAAAGCTAGGGGGAATTATTTAGACTACGGTCGGTCCTACCACGCAGACGACCGGAATTCTTTATTCTCGTATACAAAGCTATAGTCACGCCACACCTACAGTATTGTGTGCAGACTTGATCACCCTTATTCAAGAAGAATGCCGCCGGTTTAGAGAAAGTTCAGAGATTGGCCACCAGAATGGTTGAAGGTGGAGAATATATGAGGAAAGATAAGTGGTTCTAGGGCTTTTCTCATTAGATTGAAGGAGACTGCGAGAGGACCTGATAGAAACCTTCAAAATCATGAAGGAAATATCGGGGATAGGAGCGGACAGGCTCTTTACATTAGCTCCTCAACATGGTACTAGGAAGCATGAGTTCAAGCTCATGAAGCAGAGGTGTCCACTGAACATGCGGAAGCACCTTTTCAGCAATAGGCTAATCGATATTTAGAGTCGGCTTCCCAAGGAAATAGACGACCTTCAGGCCTTTAAGACTGCACCTGATAAGCTATGGGTGGAACTATTCCCATCTCTGGCGGTGTAGACGAGTGTAAGTATGCCAAATTTTTAGGATGCCAATTCCCATTCTTCACGTAATGGAACGCTCACGTCTAACAATTTACTCGCCAACTTGGTGAAATGAGATCCTGTTGCTCATTTTTATTTCAGCAGAGCTGGGTGCTCACGTAGTGAGCATACCATCGAAGGAATCCTGGACGTTCGATTGGCCGTGGCCAGATTCATTCTTGTGCAACCTGAACCAACATGACCTTAGCGTAAGAAATTATTCGACCTTGATAAGCAGCAAAAATTCAAAACACAAATATGACAGCGTTAGATACACTTCTGATTGTGTAGCGGAGAGGAAGTATTTCGTTTTGTGAAAAAGCCGTCGCGGATTAAGATTTTGTGATTTGTTTCGAGGAGTATACTGTTTTTGCAGCGACTTACTTTGATTCTCCTTGACGGTTATTTATCTGATGAATAACCAATCTAGTGAGGCCAGAAGGAACAACTCAATATGTGGTGAGTGTAACGCAGAAAATTGTAATAGTTTAACTACTTTGCATTATTATGATTCTTACGCACATAGATTGGAGGCTTTTTAAAGCAAAAATTTTCTGTCGTCACCGAAAACTGTGTGTATTTATTATAGTCTTGAAGTCTTGCAGATTATGAATATTTATTATAGTCTTGAGGTCTTGAAGTAATACTCGGGTTTGACGCTTGCGCCCAATATTCCTGATTAGTTATTTTTCATACTTCATTAGTATCATTGTGAAATTGAAATCTAACAGCTTAACTTAAGTGAAGCTGTTAGAAAACATGTTTTTCATGAGAAGCTTCCCATTACATTTTAAATTAAGTATACATGTACGTGTATATCAACATACACAAATATGAATCAATATTTATGAGGTGCCAGGTGAAATCAGGACACAGTACTAATGAAAAATGCCAAATATATTTCAGTCTACTACGTTAACCAGCTATTCGTATCTCGAAACTCATCTAAAACATTAGATTTTCTATTCATTCACAGGAAGATGTTTTTCAATTATATTCAAAGTGCCTTATTGAAAGGTTTAATAGTCTGGTATGAATAAGATACAGTTGAGAGAAAGTTTAGTTGTTATCTGAGGGGATATAAACAATTTTTTAGCATAATTGTAAGTAACAGTCCATAAACACTATGTAGACTCCCAATTGATTGTTCAGTCTACAAAACCTGATTTTGAATAGATGTCGAGGAAAGGACGATTGAAGTCAGGTCAAGTTAGTAGAAAAATGGACTTCAAACTAAAACTCATCCAAATGTATATTGGTGTGTTTTATGATCTCTTTTGGTGCTGAGACGTCAATTAATTAACTCTGGACTGTAATAACAATAGACAGATAATTCTTCCACTCAATAGCTTTGAAAATATACTCCAAGGGGGTAGTTATGACAGAGTATAACATAAGTGATACGTTACTTATTTTACTGCTGTGGAAAGCGTAGAGTACGACTTATTCCAATTAGAAGACAGCAGATGCGATACAACGGTCTCCGCAAAGCAAAACAACGTAAGTTTTTATAGCACATCATATTCGCTGATTCCATATTGTGTGTACCTAATTTGTGAGGTGCAATGTGTTTGAGAGGGTGATGTATAAAATGACAGTATTCAAATGACTCTTGTACACCCAGTACACTGTTAATTTTAGCATTCACCTAAAAAATAAATACTCCGCTATAGTAGGCTTGTTCCAATGGTACATCACCCTCCATCATCAAATAAACTTTATTTGGAGGACAAGCTATAAACTTTTGCCTAATTGCTTGGTGGTTCACTGGATTAAATCAAACACGGTTGTTGCCTTCACGTCTCTGGGACTTTCTGGAGGCCTTTAAAGATAGTCAGTCTTCGGAGTAACAAGGAAGCGGAACTGAAGACGAATTAGTTTTTATAAGATTGTAAAGAACATTATATATTATTTTGGGACAAGTGCAACTACTCTATGGCCTTTGGATAAGGAGCATTTAAATGCAGCTAAACTGAATTCTGTCAATAAGTAGCACTGCTTTTCTTATCAATATATCTACTGAAAACAATAAAGGTAAACTGATTCAACTGTGATAAGTGGGCGGGTAACCAAATAAACTGTATCTAGTCCAATTGGGTCCCCAGTTGATGTGAGCAGTAAAACAAATGAAGAAGAAATAGATAAAAGAATTAATGATTGGCAGATTAGGAGACAAAATCAGCCTAAAAGGATAAGAGAAAGTTATTTTCGGCATCGCTTCGGATCGTAGGAGAACATATGCTTTTGGTGGTTTCCTTCTCAAGCTAGCCATACAAGAAAATAACAAGAGGCCGTTGTGTTCGGGTCAAACAGGTAAAGTTGAATAGGTATTGCAAGGAGGTGAGCTAGAAACAGGTTTGTCTCTAGATCTCTTGTTCAGATAAAACGAGATAACTAAGTGCTGTCAATTAATTTGGGCCACAAAAACATAACCCGTTCTTATGTGAACGAGAAAAGTAAAGACAAACATGCCCAAACCCCACTCCACTGCGATAACTGTTTGACCAAAATACAAAACTTATTCAGTTATTTGATTACGTGATTGTGATTGTAATGGCTTGAGAATAAACTCATCAGAAACAAATGTTAGACTATAATCTGTATTATGACTACAGTATGCGCCCTGTTTGTGATTCAAAGGTTAAATCTTTAAGCGGAAATGAAAACTAGCTTGATGTGTTTTCAAAGATTTATCGTCTTACGTAAGACTTAAATGCGTGCACTGACACTAAACATAACCTAGAGAGTCTAAATGTGGCCGCTATTTTATTATTATTATTACATTTCACACTTGTCTGAAGACAAACTGTGTGCCAAGCAAATCATGGTACAATAATCTTTATAAAAAAGAAAAAACATTCCACGATTGACTTGTAGGCCAAATATTGCCAGGTTGCCCAGGTCAAGGCAGGCAAATTTTCTTGAGAAATCCACAACCGAAGCCTTTGGCTAGCCAAAGCCTGACCCACAAGACAGCTTGGTGGTGTAAAAGCCGCCGCTATTTTCCACATTGTGTGTTACGTCGTAATGATACAAATAAAAAGCTATAAACAAAATAGTTGCCAAGAGCTTCTTCTTAGAAGAACATTTCAAAATCTGTGGTTAATTTTCTTGAATTTGCTTGAATAGACGCTAGTGAAAAATAAACGTTTACTAGTCCTCTCCCTTTAAGATGGCACATAAAGATATTAAAAGCTGACGTTTTTCTGCTGTGGAAATGTTTGTGACAACCGACAAATATTACTGGACAGCTTTTTTGTCCTGTTCGGGACTCGTCAGCAGTGCGTAATTTTCAGGTCTCTGTCAGGACTGGAACCAGAAACATTTGAGCTGGGAATTCAAACCCGTATCCCTAAGCTACACGGTCGACGGTTAATAAAACCATTTTTATCGATTCCCCAATGAGTGAAACGCACACCCAACATCATCAACAGTGTCTGGTGGCTGTGAAAATCCGAATGAACTAATCTAAACGTTCACCATCTAAACTGATATTGTCTGTCCATAATCATTGAGAGCTATATATTAACTAACGTTTAGTGAAGAAGCTATTTTTTGTTACTCCTGGTTAACTCAGATTTTATTAGTCTATTCTACAATTAAGATCATTGGTTTGTAATTTATTTTCACATGTGCTTTAGATTAGCAAATCTCCAGAGGAATTATATTTCGATGTTTTACAATGTTAGTTTTACAAGCTAACTGGTGATTATCAAGGGTGTTTAAAATAAAAAAGCTTAAAAATTTAGAAACATAGAATGAATGAGTTGCATTATTTTTGCGAGTAGAACATGTGCAGGAACCCATTTTGGTCCACTGGGATACATTCACCCTAAGGCCAAGAATAAGTGAAAAGCTTTTTTGTACTGCACTAAAATGAAGTATATCTAATTTGGATAAAATCTTATCATTTCCGGTGTGCTATTTTACATTGTAAGATAAAATGTTTGGAAAAAGTACTATTTGGGCAGTCATAGATGCAAACGTTTAGGAAGATGACTGCAAATATGGCAAAATAGTAATTAAAAATTCGTTCTTAATTTGGTAGAATGAATACAGTACGCATAATTTGAACCATTGACGGTTCTAAAGTAATTCATCCAAGATATTACTCTATGCTTTTCCAGATCAAACTAAGAAATAAATGGTAAAGAATTTAACGCTGTCAGATAGAATGGAAAATTAGCTTAACTCTGACTCAGTGACCTGCGTAATTTGTTTTTTTTTTTGCTATACATCACTGTAAGTCATGTATTTCAGTGTCCACTTAAATGGAAAACAAAAGATCCAAAGACGGAAATTGGAAAGCAGTGACCCATATTTTATAATTGTATTCAAAATCCATAGCAGTGATGTAAATTGCCTAAATTGATGAAGCACAGTGAATGCAACAAGATTATAAAATCAAAAAGGAAAAAGTTAGCTCATTGTTGATTATTGTTTGATGGAACATGAGACAAAAGAAAAAAACCACAATATTTACCATTTATTATTGTTTAACTGGTTGTAAATTCACTTTTAGAAAAGCTATGTCATCGATCCTACCTCCAAACAACCAGTTTTAGGAATTCCCACATATTCAGTAAACTATTTTTCAGAGTATGAAACCGTATACCTCAAATGTTTAACAGTCTTCGGCGTTAGTAGGACTGGCGCTAGAAAGTCATTAAAGCCTGGATAACATTTGGTTTATGGATACCTAAAGAAAAGAAACATTTTGGTTTGATAGACGGTTAGTAGTGGGGCTAAGATTACTCGGTTTTCCACCACACTACATTATTCGTTTCTCTTCACAAAGCACATCGAAGGTAGCCACTTATTATGTGATGTGTTTGCTTCAAGATGACAAATGTCGTTGGTACTTGAGCACATGCAATGGTAATGCTTTCCAATAAATTGCTATTTCCATGTGGATATTGTGATTTATTAGAATACAGTTGTTATTCATCAAATCAATATTCAAGTTATTAGAAATGAGGGAACCATTAATTCACCCCAAAGTGATTTAAGAAAAGTTTGCTTAGATCATTGCAGAAGCAATAAAAGAAAAATGTATTTCCGGTCAAAATAAACGATCCAACGAGAAGTGTTTATTGTCGATTTTTATCGGCCAATGAGCATTTGCGCTGGAATACTTCCCTTGACCAAGATGAATGAGGTTCAATATTTCTGTCACGAACTTTAACCTTTTTCGAATGCTTAGTTTAATTTGCTTTTTTCCTAGTATTTTATAACCTGATCAAAATTATTAACGTGTTTGAATAATCTGCATAAAAATATGCTTTCTACTGTGGCCAACTAAGTAAACCGTCATCAAGAATTTGAGGTTACTCAAACAACAAGCTTCGTTCGAAGTAGTGCTTTGTTCCCCAGCTTGCTCTTCAGGTTTCAAACATTTGACCGTTGGTAATTTACGGTTGATCTTAAAATCTTTGTTAGAATTGTTGTTTTACGGTAATATGATTCGTCCGATTCCTAAACGAATGGGAAAGCATACATGAAACGAGGACTTTAAAATGAATAAAATGAATTGCATATTTCTACAAAGCTCAAAGCTATGCACTGACGACGTGATTCTTTGCACAAGGGTAATAAAAAATGGTTGGGTTTGACTTCACGGTAGTTCATCGATTGCTGCAAACTGGTTTATTTAAAGAAAACTTTCAATTAACAAACTTGGAAGCTTTCCCTTTCTTCGCAATTGACTGAATGTGCCCCCGAAGCAAATATTTTGTACATAAAGAACGTTTGTTGATGTCAGTTGACTGCAGACCAATATTCAGAGATCCTTTCGTTATAGTAGTTTTGTTCATTTTATATTAGCAAATTCCACATAGTGATTAACAGTCACGTGCACGATTTTATACTAGACCAACAACTTCCGCGAGAAGTTTTATTGACACTACAAAAATTTGTTCACATAAAGCCTCATGTGTGGTTACTGAGTACTCACCATATTATAACGAAGAGTGACTTGCCAAACGCAAAAATAGCCGAGGTTAAACATATCAGTTCGCAAACACCGGAACACAAACGTTACCAATAGCAAATGCGCGTAGTTAGACCAAATCTTGGCATTGTGAGCTCTAAGGGGGTGAATTGTCCTTGTGTTGTTGGAACACGTAATTTGGAGCTCAATTTTGGCCAGTGAATATGATGTATGCGGCAAATATAAAATCAACCAGCTTATCTAAGTTGAAAGCGTTTATCAGTTCCAGGTAATGTTGACGGAAACTTAATGCACGGCATATGGATGTCGATCATTGCTTATTGTTCTCAAACGATATGATGAATGGATTTTGTGTTTCACTCGGAAAACGCACACGTGATCTAACGCGTAATTTTATAAGTCCAGCTTAATATGAAAACCTACACAATGCATATTGTCAATTTCAGTTTGTCAATCATCCATTGTAAGCATTCCAAATATGCTTCTGATGTAACCATCCGAATAAAATGGAATCTTATTTCCATGATGAAATACACAGCAAATGTTGGTTTTATTTTCCTGTATTGGATACAGATAAATACAATATTTTTCTGATAATTTTGCCTACTTGAAATCGTCGCCACTGTCGGAATGACCGACCCCATCATCCTTTCGTATCAGGTTTTCGAATATGAATAAATGGTGCGAAGAGATCAGTTCTCTTGCATTCTTGAAAATGTAATGTTCATACCAAACAACGTCAACTCAAGGTCACTCAGTGCGGTCTTCACAGGGTTTCACGTGCAATCTAATGTGGAATGAAAACTAACGCGCATCACGTCGAACTTAGCGTCAGTGAATCCTTCAGATCAAATGCTAACTCTTATTTTTATTGTTAGTTCGCTAAAATAAACCGTTAATCGTGTGCATGAGTGTTTCACTGATTGTCGATCGGATCCGTGTATTACGTTTCACATGTGTGTACGAGAGAGAGTTGGAGAGATCACAAAGGTATACAGTACATGAAGATCTATTTTGGCCTGAATGATGTATTGCCTCAGGATGTGTGCCTGTGTGTGTGCGTGTGTGCGGTTTGTGACGGTACTATCATGCCACTGCTGCTTCTGAATGCCAATATAATCACCGCAACCGGCTGCGGATTGAGCATATTTATTCCACGCACCCATACAGAAAATATGCATACAAGCTGCATCATCTGATTGACATCGAGCACCGTGGATGTCAATAGAATAACAAAAAGAAGCGGTTTGTTTACGCCACAGTCTGACGCTGCTGCACGCAATCCGACACCTTTCACAAGAAATAATTCGTGAATCTTACAACCCTACTGCGATACAGTATAGAAAGAGAAGAATGCATCAACTGTTTCCACGGTTTTACGTTGCAGAAGAACAAAATAAAATATCAACTGAAGAAAGAAAACAGTTACACATACGTTTACAGCTTGCTTGATCTACAAACCTTTTATTCGCTAGATAGTGGATTTCATTGGAATGCCTTACTTTACGATGCTTACAATTTAACTCTTAGTTATTAGTAAGTAATGATTTTGTCAATTTGGAGGGAGTACAAAATCACTATTTAATTCAGCTAACGGCACACCAGGGAAACACGAGTTCGAGTTTAGTTCATTTGAAGGCTCATCAATAGAGCATGTCCATTGGTTTGTCTGGGATTTGAATTTCCTATCTATTTAATTAAAGGCATTTACTTGTTTTACTACTTTGTCACTCGACTAACACGGAGTTTGTTATGTTCACACTGGAATCCTGTTCACTGTTTTCAGAGAAATAATTCAGTTTATAGACAGATACATGACATTACACTGACAATATAGTCCTTTATTAATTAAGGGCATGAAAGTGGTTTCACTGTTAAATAATTAACTTCCTTATTGATTTCACCGGTCACATGGATTGGTTTAACGCTGAATCATGTGATACCTGTTAATCCAAACAATGTTCGGGAGGTGTAGATCTCTGTTTACCGTATGGCCCAGTTTCCGCAAGTGAACTGCGTAAACTAGCATGCTGAAATTGTGTTTTTTAGATATCATTCAACCAAATGTAATTAGGAGATTTCAAACCTTCCTCTTGGTCAGTTAACCAAGTGATCGCTCGCAACAATATTCCCAGTTTGAGTATACGTCTTGTTCAAGCAAACATTTGTAAGCCAGTATCAACAGGATAGACTAGCAAATGTCTGGTTATATATCTATAGAGTTGTTTGCTTTTTGACAGTGTGCCATATTTCACTCATCGAAAAATCAATTTTCATTTCTGTCTGTCTGACAGTCATGAATCTTGTTGAATACTTGTTCTTTTGGTCGTGTGGAATATTTTCAGACCAACAACAGTCATTGTATGTTGAAAGGAAATGGTAGTCACAATTGCTCCAGCAATTCCAATTCTGTCTTATTCCCTACAATGTGCTCAGCCATTAATTCTTCAATCTGACAGTTTTATGTCAATTTATGTTTTGGGCTACACCGTAGGAAGGTTTAAATTGCACTGATACCGTCAACCTCGTTTGCTTTATAGGGGGAGATTCCAACACGAAGTGATACAAAACATATACAAGCTATTTTGCAATTAATCACTAGATATTGAAAAGACGACACAGCTCTGTAGTGTTTCAGTCCAGTAGATAACTAATTGGTCGTTGGAATATCCATCAGTCATTTAAGTAAAGCACGCATAAACACGAAATTTGAGGGGACAATCGGAACGTATTTATCATGCACACTAGGTTTTCAGTGAAGTTTAACAGCAAAATCGAAAGTATAACGAATCGATGGTAATCCTGGAAGAAATTCTATAGAACGTCAACAATCTTCGTCCTAATTGGAAGGAATTCTCCATGCGACCACAGTCGGGGAGCACGTGAGTTCGGAGACGTCTCACAATCAGTTCGCTCAAACGTTGTAGGGTAGCGTCTAAAATTCTACTGTTGTAACACATTTTGATCAGTTGACGTACCTGTAGTAGCCCAGGTGTTTCTTCCTCATTCAGAAATTGGTCAACAAAGAGCAAGCTTGATGTGTTAATCAAAAACTGCAAACTTATTTTTCATTTTCATTTTCCAGGTGATTGGGCGTATCCCAATATATCTTATTATAATCTTTACTCCTTAAAACAAGCATCCATTGATTTTCTACAGTTAGTTTTGTTTCCACTTGCTAACATAAATGTTGAAATTCTCGAAACCAAAACCAATTAAAAATTACCATGAACTGAAATAAAAGCATTCAGGTGCGTTGTTTTAGTCAAGTTGGAAAAGATGTCAGAGAAGACTTGATTTCTATGACCTCGCTTGTACTGCTTTTGTTCTTGTTGTTGTTGTTGTTGTTGTTGTTGCTATTTTATCTAAAAGAAAGCTCGTTGTCCACCTCCAGGGTTGTCATCAGTATTGGAGATAGTTTAGGAAACGATCTTAGTAGGTTAGCACACTTTCCGAAAGTAATAAGCATGGAAACGTTTGATTGAACAGAAAATCGGAATGGTTGATTATAAATAAGTGTCTTGGTAACAAACTACTTTAAACAAACCAAGACAGATTTGTCCCCTTGCTTCTTTCTATTTGCATACGGAATCTCTCCATTCCCAATAACTTTATTTCTCCTAAGTATACTGTTGATGTCGTGGCTGGTTACCCACCCCCTAATTCAGACAGTTTTTGGCCTCTCCAGGGCAGCTTTAACGAACTTCACGATTGGTCTGCGCCCCTCTCTTATAACTAGCATCAATAAGTGCATTGACGTTCCATTTTGTCTCAAACCCGGAATGCGTTATCCTTCTTTGGTAAGTAATCTCCCCGGTTTCATTGTGATAATCAAAGGATCCATAAATTTGTTTCTATGAAATACCTCGGTTTCACCCGCACCCATAACCTATCGTGGTTTGCTCATGTAATCAGTGTTTTACAAAAGTTCAAAAACTGTCTTTGTGTGCATCCAAGATCAGGAAACTGTCCGTCCCACATAATTTTATTTTTAAATTGATGATTGCCTGCATCCTTCCACATTGGCCATACTGCTTTTCAATATTTATCCCTGGTCTGAAGGAAAAATATTTCACTTTGTTTTCTATATCCCTCAAACGTTTGTCCTGTTACAGCGTGCGATAGAGTTCTTTTAGTTCAGTATTTTATTTCCAAGTATCTCATTGCTTGTGATACTTGAATTGTTAACAGGTAATCAAGAATACTTCCTACACGAATAAATTGTAAAACCAGTGTAGAATACGCGAAATATCCTCAAATATCAACTCATTCCTGTGCATACTTCTAGGTATAATAAACGTGCAATTCCATACCTCGTTCGTTTATTGGTTATTCACAAGACAATTGTTACGAACCTCAGGAGCAGATTTGCGTTAATTTTTTATCATTTATTAGAGTATAGAACATGCTATGTCACCTATTTTTTGTTTGCAATCTGTTATGTATATCCACATTGTTAGTTTCTGCAAATTCACCCATTGGGTGCACGAAAGCATTTCTTGACTTGATTTGGCTATCTTCACTCCGACTACTTTAGAGTTCGATGCAAACCAAGTGTACTCGTTTATAACGTGCCTAAACTCCCCATTGAAGTGTTCTTTCGCTTCAATTTTCGGGTGATTTCCTATTACTCTCTGTTTTTACGATTTTTATGGTTTTCACCGGGCATCCTCCCATCGGAGGGCATTCGTAATGAGTAACACCGTCAGATGAGCGTTTGATCACCTAGAGGCTTTTTTTAGACCGCACCAAAGATACTGACAACAGCCCGTCACCCACCACCCAACACAGTAAGAGCACACGGATAATATGAGATTCTGGACAGCGGTGTTTCCATGTTTTCAAATCGATATACCATTCGGCAAAGCATAAAAATCGATCCATGTATGATGCATCATATTGGAAATTATTCCTACCACTGACACTAATTGAATAATGGAAAGTTCCAATACGCGAGCTAAATCATTGATAATGCCTGTCGTTTTTTTATCTCAGCATGGGTTCGACATTTTGTGATGTGCACATTTTTGCTGGGACAGAAAATTCACTGGAATGTTCAACACCTTGCGTGGAAAATCAAGGAAATCAAAACCGATTGTCATTATTTTGTCTGGTTTACTGTTGAAAATTCATTGTTCATTCACACTGTAATCGCGCACCAACTTGGGCGCACATCCCCGCGCACACAAATCTGAACAAGATACGGAGGCTACTTCACCTAAGATGAAAGAAGGAATGTCTTACCCCTAAACCATCTTGTCGGGTTCGAGTGGTAAGTAGGTCTACTTGATCAAAACCTATGCACATCTTAAAACAAGTACTGGAGAACGGACAAAGCATTGGATTTGTTCACTCTGTTCTTTTAGTTCCTGCGTCAGTCTTAGACAGTCATGGTGCCTAATGAAAATGGACAAGGAATACTTAAGGAAGCTTCCTCTATCTCAAACCAGTGAATTCTCTGACTAGCACTATCAGCCTAAAAACAACGGAATTCGAGAGAAGTTCTGTCAAGTTCTGTAGTAAGAAATAAGATAAAGCAGCCATGCCTCATCTCTTGGCGTTCAGCAGCAGTGCAAACGTGAACCTGTTGCTAAATAAAAACGTCATGCTAGTTTTACTGTGCTCCGTCGGTTATTTTAGGCCTTGAAAGTTGGTTCACACATGGAAACTCCGGTGTGAATTATTGTGGTTTAGGTGAAACTCCGGAGCTTGTGACTAAATTAGTGGACTAAATTGGGGAACTCATGGGCATGTAGTTTAAACACAGTTAACCGAGCGTTCCATTTGTCCATTCGAGGGGAGTGTCTGAAGATAAAGTGAACCATTCCTTTTCCTTTGTCACATATATCATTTTCATAACCGTAACGTTATTGGCTATTTAACAGTTGGTGTCAAAAAAACAAATCGCTTAGACTCAATGCTTGTTGGAAAGTGACTTTGACTATTCTAAAACAGTCTTAGACCTTTTTATTGACTATGTTGAACTTGAAGGTTGTTCAATCCAATGAAATTTTTCTCCCGAATTAGAACAGGAACCAAGTTTAAACTTCTTTTACATTGGTACCACCAGAAATAGACATTAAATAATGCTTGAATGAATGTTACTCCAAGCTTAGTGATTTGATGTTTATCCCGAAGAATCGATTAGATACCGTCCATTTTTCAGGGAACTATCAAAATAGTGTTATTCAGTAAAAGGTTCATACAAAGCGAATTCCGATAAATTTTGTTAAATAAGTGCCTGTAATGGTTCGTCTGTTGGCGACTGAGTGAGAATCATACACTCTACGGAAGATAAAAGATTTCCATTGGTCGCAAAACAGCTCCATCATATCTGTCGGGTAGAAATTGGTTTGGCTAGGAATTTATTATTATGCCGATGGTTTTTCTTTGATTTTAGGATACCATATGGTTGGCCAAATGACACACCTCTTCCCGTAGAACAGCTTAGATTAATACAAACCCACTGAAATGGATCATTTGGTAGTTATAAAGGGTCATACCAACTTCAAACACAGATACAGAAAGACCACAAGTTTTTAAAATAACTCTGGCAATTTTAATTTTTTTTGTTTGAACTACAGTTGCAATAATTTGGGAATCGGCATGATCAAAACAGATTGTGAATTAGATAGGATAAGTAAACCGTCCAATTTTAATGAGGTCGCCATATTCAGTTATTTGGCGTTTTACCGCGCTATGTTTTTGTGCATTTGTATAGATGAATCGCTTGCAATGAAGTATAGTTTTTCAGTTGGTTCACATTCCAAGATTTGAATATTCATTGATTTATTTTTGTGCCCGTTTTGCTTCCCGGTATGGGAACCAGAATCAGTTTGCAGTTTACTGCTGCGTTTGTTTGAATAGCAAAACATTATGCCAAAAGATAAGGAGACCATATGTTTTTCATGTTAGCTCACATATAATGCATGATTAACTTACTCGTTTAGATTACCAACCAGTGAAGTTGTCTGGAAAATGAATAGGAATTCGTAAAGGGACTTGAAGCAAATGAGTTTGAGCAAAAAGTCAAAACTCAAGGAAGATTTGTTGCAACTGTTGAACTTGTAAAGAGTTTGAACTACTTGGATTATTTTATGCAAATATCTGAGTTTTGTTTTTCCGAATCTAGTAAAAATAAAGAACAATAATTGAATTAGAAAACGGGTTATTTCTTGCAGCATAAACACCCGAAAGGCCTTTATGATGATTGTCTGTCGGGCAAGGATTTGATACTGTGGTGATACTTAAAAACAATGGCCATTTACTGTCCATTAAATCTGTTCGAAAGCCGGCTTATTGAAATATTCCAGTTAAATCGAAACAAAAATGAATGGAAATTGAATAAAGAGGTTCAAAATATAGGTATAAAGCATCAATTCGCTGTATGTGTACACCCACATACTGCAAGTTACGTGATCATAATATATGATCATAAATAAGAGAATCATTGAAGGAGAAAGATTGTGATCGAAATCACTCACAAAACACATTTGTGACCAAGGTAGTGCCAGAATGATTCGTCATTCACGCAGTTTACACATATTGGATGGTAATTTTGAGTGTCCAATACCTCGGCCTATTTCAGAACCGGGGTGTGTTTTGCTTTGGAGAGGATTCTAAACGCATCCCGTAGGGTGATACAGTGCTTTATTTTGACCAGATATTATGTAGTGGATAGATTTAATGTTTTACGGGTCATTGGTCATCATCTATTCAAATTTATTACAGAAAAAAATATGATTATCATTTCCCAGACGGAAATTATTCCACTTCTTTTAGCAAACGCGACAACATATTGGGTGGAATTGATTAGGCTTTCAGCACGAAACACAGATAAATTATCGGACGAAAAATTATGAGCATTTACCACCACTGACGTATCTGAGAAAGTAAGAAAATTCACTCTTGTTGTTGGAATAATTTATTTTTGAAATTTTCCTTCTCGTTTGAGACGATAAAGTTTTACTCGATATTGAGGTGATCCCTTTTAAAGTTTTTATGCTCTTCTTTGGTTCCAATGATCCCGTATTTATGCCTGTGTTTTACTTTTTTCAACTTAAGCTCTAAACTCTACATGAAACGCGATTTTTCGTTGCAGCTCAAAATCATCTGAAGTAACACTATTCTATTCGTTCACGGTGTACGTAAGGCTCCATGTGCAAAACTCTCTCGGAGTGATATTGATAAATCGTACGTATAAGAAATATTTTGCGCAAACCAGATTCTATCCCATTTATCTTTCCCGGCAGTTAAACATATTTGTTCATCATGAAACCAAGCTTGCTAAATTAGATACATTCAAACTGGACAGGTCTCTTGAGTTAAAACCGTTATATTAGAAACAGAGAGAAAGCGATCGATTTGAAATTCAATGGGGAATCTCATCTTTCTGAGATACCAATCGTCGGTTCATTGATGAGCAAATAGGAATCCTACCAAACATTTATCTCAAATATCAGTAAAACCACACGGGTTCCTCTCTCTTTGTCATAAAATGTTTCCAACAATGTGCTTTAATTTGGGAACGAAAAATCCGGCTTTTAAAACTGGCCTATTCTACTGCAGTTTAAGTTTTTTAAATCATTACCTTATAAGTAATAGACGGATGAACATTGTTTGCATATGAGTAGTGGGTTGAGTTGCACGATGAATTACCCTGTTCCGATTCTCGATTCTACTTATCCAAAACGGTGCGCACACGTATACGTTATCAAGTAGCAAGCTGCCAACAAATAGGTGATACTGTTAGAGGCATGGAAGAACGGAAAGGTGGAACACTATGTATAATGCTGGGATCCGAAGACTTATTTGGCAGGGTGAAATGCTTTGACGGAGTATATTGTTCAACCAATACCACCCCATTAGGTTAGGTGGGGCCTGCTGTTGTTTCGTGCTATAGATAGAATGCTTTGCTCGACTTGATCTGCATCATTAAGAGGTTATGCTCGTAAGTGGGTATACTGATGGAACTTTCCGATCACTTTTTATTTGGGTTAGTTAGAGCCAAAGCAACGCGTACCGAGGTGCATACGGAAGCACTTGCATCTTTTTCAGCGCAGGTAATGCATCATGACTTTGTAGTGCTGAAACCAGTAGTAATTTTATATGATGGTTCTAAAAAGCGGATATCGATGGTGATAAAGCGGTAATGGGCTCAGAATACATAACTGTATGATATTCAATAGGCCAGCCAGCTGTTTCATGTATATACTTATGCATATGTTGGGCGTGTGAGAATGTCGTATGTGTATCTATTTACTCCCTGTAGAGACACATAAATAAAGATGTTGTAAGTTTTCTCTCAGTTGTTCAATATAAGTAGCAGAAGGATGATAAATTAAGCATTATCTTCTGTTCTTCGGGTTATAGACAGTCTGTTCGCAAGCCACTCTGGTAATGNATGCAGTACTTTCGGATTCATGGTTACCAAACGAAAGCTCTAAAGTGTTTAGATACCTGCAAGTAAGATAGGATAATAACAACTGCAACAGCAACAATGACACAGACAACAACAGGAACAATAGCAAGTGTAACATCAACCAGCAGATTATACTAATGTGCATCAATAAATGATATAGGAATTTATAGGGCAACGTGAACTACTCGATCGATTACTCAACGACAACATGATCGTGTTGTTTGTCATAAAAAGCAGACTAATCGATATCCGGTACTGCAACAATCAACAACAGTTTCTGACACGCCATGCTCATGCACATATGAAACGACCCCGGTTAGTTTAATCAGTGTGGTGTGCCCCGGGGTTGGTAGAGTTTAGCCTAAATCTTAATGGTTCAATCAATTGGCTATTTACAACGTTGACAAATATCTGTGACGTAAATAAACTTTGTTAAACTGTGAATAGGTATAATTTTTTTCGAAAGCAGGTATGCTCCTAAACTGTTTCTTTTCATTCATTCTTGAGGTAATAAATATGACTGTATTGGGATTAGTTGTGTACCTCTTTGATCATGTATATGAATATAGAAGCTTATTCTAAGTGATGTTAAAATCTACTGTACCATGAACTATTTTTAGTTTACTTTGACAATCGATAATTCAGAGGGATAGAAGTAAAAATTAGACAAAAACATTAAGCTGTGTTTACGTCATCAAATAGCACGAAATGCAGTTTAGGCTTAATAAAAATTAGCGATCTCACGAGAATATTCATTGTTCAAAGAAACTGACTATGAAACCATAGCAATGTGATAACTTTTCTCAAACTTCCAGTGACCTAAACGGACTGATAATATAAACAGCGTGGTGAAATATTATTTCGATTTATCACACGTTTATCCTAAGGGGAGAAATGCAAAACAGCCTACCAACAGACACGGACAAGACATTTGTGTTCCCAATTTTCTCACCTAATGTTGTAGTCTCCAACCTCAATTCGAGAGCAAGTCACCGTTTCTCCATCTCCTTTGTTTGCGAACAGAATGCGAATTCGAACAGCGTCTTAAAGCAAGCCATGTAAGACAAACAGTTCTTTCCAGTCTACCCGTCAAACCCGCAAATTTTGTTCACTGATTACTGTTACATCTCGAAAATTTCTCATTATTTCTTCGAAATATCTGTTTTTGGGCGAATCGTCATAGACCGACATAGAGAAGATAAAATATTTAATACAAATTGTTCCCGCATCTAATTAGGAAAAACAGTTGACAGAAACCAGGATCGTATGTTCACGTAATTTGGGAAAAGTTAGGCCCAAAAGGTAACATTTATAGCCATTGTGTGAGAGCATCGATGAGTGTCTCTGGTTTAATCCTGGTGACCTACTGTGGAAAAAATGTACCCCTTATTTTGTCATTCATTCAGTGTGATCCACTACACAAATTGTGAATTGTAAATTGGTTTAGGAACAGAAATAATCCTAGAATGGTAATCCAACTGGTATACTGGTGTATACTCTTAAAAGCACAGCAAACTTTTTAATCTATCATAGAGTGTCGATAGTCCAGCGGTTATGGTCACTGAATAACTACTATGGTTTGAGGCTTGAACCGCTGTGTCTCCAATAAACAAGTCTGAATACCTTTCTCTTCCTAAGAACGGTATGCACAATAACGTATTTCACAAAAAATCAAAGTAGACGAATTCAAAAAAGGATACGCAATCGGTGCATGATCACCGGGTCAGAATCAGCTTAAACACGACCGTTTTACAATTCACTGATTCATACTCACTGAGATACACAAGCGAGTACAGAACACGATTTAAACAGATCTCAACCGTCAAAGGAATTTTGCAAATCGAACCTAACAACAATTCGCCACCTTGGAGTGGTCAAGGGATAAAAAGAGTGTCTGAGCTTGAAACGGAAGACAAGGCAATTGGAATAAAATTGCCGAGATGACTATATTGGAACCACACACGCACAAACCACTTCCGGAGGACTGTGAATTTTGTCAATTGGTTTGCTTGTGTTAGAGGGACCGGTTGTTCCGAACGTTTCTGACCTTTAGAATGACAACAATAAATCAAAAATTGGTCTAGATCAAAATTCTTTCAGTTCCATATGAGGCCAACACGGACTGTTAGTTAAACAAATAGGAATATTATGGAAAGTCAACGAAGAGCTGCACTTTATGAAGTATGTAAAACAAGTCAAGTTTGTAGGCTCTGTGTGTTTGAATGGTACGAATCACAGCTGCTCACGCGACTATTTGCGCAATGTTCTGTGCATTTTCAAATTCCGTTTCGAGCCCAGACACAAATTAACGGAAATGGGATTGTCAACGTTTATTGTGTTCGAAGAATAACAGTGACAAACGTGATCTATGTCACTTTTGCGCTCTATCAAAGCTAACCATGTCGGGACGTCAGATGATTCCTGGGCATTGATGTGTGATTTATTCTAATTGAAGGTAATCGGAATTTTCTGCAAACGAAATCCGATTGAGTCCAGATGCAAATCAGGCTGTCAGGTGAACATAGAAAAGCAAAAGAATTTCACTGGTAGATGAAAGATCATCGTCAGACTAGCGCAGACAATTTTTGTTGTGATGAAATAAGTAAAGTGTGAAAATTATCATCACATTGGGGAATTATTGCCCTTTGGTCGTAAGTTCGTCACTTTCTGATTAGGATGAAAAGCGTAGGCGAGCGTATATTTTCTGAGGTTTCATTCACAAACCATCAAAATAAGACGACAAAATCCATGTTATAATCGAATTAAATTCTTCACTACTCTCTCATGAAAAGCGTAGTTAGGTTCGGAGTGTTTTCCTCTCAAGTTCCAACACTGCAGGCTAGTGCTATGATATGCGTGGTGTGACGCCCGCAACAAGCTTGCAAAGATGTGTTGTGCTGTATCATGTAAACGTAATGAGAAAAGAGGTCAGATTATCTGCCCGGTGGTTTAATGGATAGTATGAGTTCTGTCTGTTAGGTCCCAGGTTCGATCTACAGTTGGGTTAAGGGAGTCGGGTACGGATGAGATCCACCCAGTCGAAATAGTCATGTAATGCTACCTGGCCTTTCCATTCATGCTTCATTTGCCAAGTTCATGACGGAATTCAATACAAAATAACATGTGGCAGAGATTAATCAACGCTTAGAAACGTATTATCATAAAGTGGGTTCGATCACAATAAATAAGGTGGTGAAGCCATAGCCAAAGACGATCCGTGAGATGCGCAAATATGAACCGTGAAAACCACCGCTGTCTTTCGAATTGCCCTATCCGTGCAATTACATACAACTAGGGGAATTTTTGTCCAGGTTGACAGCAGTTCCAGTTTCCTTAGAACCTGAATCAAGCAGGTGGTAGTAGCTTAGATCGCCAAACCACCAACGTACGGTTATGCAACCGGAAGTATACTCACCAAATACCGAATGAAAAATCCAATCATTTACAGGGAATGTGTGATAGGATTTATTTGTAGAGGTCGTTTCTACGATAAGAGCTTATTAGTGGATTTTTCGCTTGATTACATTCAGTTCTAACTGTTTTAATTTTCAAGCATCAAGCTTGGATTAGCCCGTTCGATTGTTCAGAGGCACCGGGCACTCTTGATGATCTTGATTGTGCGTTTTACTCCTTGGGAGGTCGGTAATTCCCCACTAATTGAATGCATTTTAATGCGATAGAAATGTTCTTGGTAACCGAGAAAGAGCACTGGACAGCCTAGTGCTTCTGAGCAAGCGACTGGTTCAATCCAAGCTTGATACTGTAACATTGATTGAGCCATTCGCACAAGATGATGACCGTGTAGGGTTTGAAGGGTTTGAAGTCCCAACCCGAAGGTTTGCGGTTCAAGTCCTGACAGGGAAACAAAAAGGTACTCACTTCTGACAAGTCCCAAACAGGACGAAACAGCTGTCCGATATTCCTTGTCAGTTATCACAAACCTTTCCATCGCATCTAATTAGTTTAACTTTAGAATAAAATGCTCACAATTTTAAAAGTATTTCCAATCATTCTTTGCAATAAAGAGTCGTTCGATCAATCACAATGCCTGTCAATCTAGTAAAGAGCTAAGCACAATGTGCGCATGCCATTGTAATATATACTGAAACTAAAAATACCCCGACCTTCAAAGGCTACACTTGTCAGTGTCTAAAATTAAACGACTTGAAATCAACAATAGTAGCGTAAAACTATATTATCAGATCCTATCAGCTTCCTCTAAGTTGTACATTGAATCCACAGGAATCAGACATACGCGGATGGACTTTTTCCTAAACTTTGCATCTTGCACCATAGTAGATTTCTGGGGTAAAGTTTGAAATTTCAAGATGCTCAATATTAATACCAATAACTTCATTAAAAACAGCATTGTCGCGTCTCCGTTATCATGTCGTCTGGACATACAATATAAGGCACACGTCACTGACCGAGTGGAGTAATCCTCTGTACGGTGTTTCACCATGTTTGATCTATTCGCTTGATCAGCAAACTCACACGGAATAATCAGTCTGATGAAAATAGCTTTGAGAAGTCCGTGCGACTTTCCAATTGCTTTGTCTAATGTAATAAGTGTAATTTAATCATATTCTGCGAAGCTTCGTAAGCTCCGTAACATATAACCGGGCAGCCACCCAGTAGTCTAAGTTAACCAATAACATGAGTCATAGAATAAAAACTGATGTCAGAGTGTATGTTCAACACAGCGTTGAAGACCGCAAATGCCAATGCTTGGCATCAATAGGAAATTTGTGATCTTCTGCTACACGTCAAAGCATTTCCTTAGCATCAGCTGGGTTTGACGATTAATTAGCTTTGAAGCAGTCGCATGGAAATATTCCGAATTGTTATTCCTTACAGTAAGTATCCTTTGTCGAATTATCCCAACACACTCTGCTTCATCATTGCTCGTTCGTATTATCATATCTGAAGTTAGTCATTGCAGACGGAGATACTTGGCTTTTAGATTTGTATTCAGTTGAACTCAGTTGGAATAATTAGGTCTGGAAGGACACCTTTTATTCTTTTCGGCTTCTTATTTACCGTGTTCTTCTCCGTGTTTTCTTCACTGAACACAAGATTTTCCCCGGAAGGATGAAGCAGTCGATCAGAGGACAGTCTTGTTATACAGCAACCTAGAATAACTGTAGATGATGCGAATGGGACTCAAACATATGACATCCTGGAAAATAATTTAGTGGCTTCTATAGCTTAATCGACATCGCGGACTAGTGAGTAAAGTAAAATAAAGGTTTATTTATCAAGGTGAGTGCTCAAACGTGCATGATGTAAGCCTAATCATTCTACTGCTGAATGACGGAAACTTAATCAAGGGAAACGCGGCTTCAGTCTATGTACCCATCCGTTGATCGGACTATTCCTTCAGCTTTTACTTTCGGAACAAGCCCATACCTCAATTTGTGTGTTGCACATCACATTATCAGCTCTATGCGTCCGGGATCTTCAGTTAAGTACACTGGTAGCTCAGAGGGATTGGTATCATTGTGTGATTATGTATGCGTGTGCGTTGGATGGTTGAGGTGTAGGTTCATGAAGCCAGACGAGATGGAGAGCTAGATTAAAACTCTTCTGGTTACGGTGTTTTGACATATTTAGACCGGTTTGCGGGAACCTGGTAAATACTCTGGGCTACATCACTGATGTTAACACGATGATCAGTGTCTACCAAGTGACCGACGATTTCACTTGGGGGGTGGGCGGGGATCCGGAATAACCTGGCCTGGTTCACACGATCAACGTGACACAATAAAGGATCCCAATAGCACAGAACATGAACAAATAATGATCCAATACACATATTTTAACTTTATTCTCCATAATAAATGGAACAACGTGATCATAAATTGCTTAAAACCACGGTTAGTCTTAAATTGTGTTCCTTCACTACCACATGACAGTAAATAATATTTGAATAAAGCTTTGGCATAATCAACCCCAATTTCACTATCCACAACTGATTTTGTAAAATGCAAGCTAATGATAAAGGGTTAGTACTAATAATAACCTTCGGGTAAAATGACTACTTTCCGGGAGACATATGGAGCAACACTGTGTTGGCACTGTAAATATGCTCATTTCGTTCCAGTGTGTGCATGTGTTAGCAGTAATGTTCCCGCCCAAAATGGTATACTTTCTTTTTCGGAATTCTCCTGCTGGTGTCAACCACAAGTAATCTCAAGTGCTCAATGTTTGGATCAAAGTTGCCGGATGGCAGCCAAAGGTGAACCCTAATTGTAGTCATATTAGGGTAAAGTAAAGATACATTATTGGCGGTGGCGGCAAAGGTTCAGCGCGTATCACTGTCAGTTCACTGTCTCGTAGGCACGGTGCTAGGATCCTACTAAAGGTTAACATAAACTCGATGTTATCCCAGTTGTCCTCCACTTGACCAACCTTCTCTCACTGTAAAAGGATTGGTTTTTGAATATGAGGAAGCAAAAAATGATCGATAAAACACATTGGAATGACGATAGAGGTTATTTCACACCCATGAGTTTGTTTTAGAAAATCTATTTAGACAGTTTTGCTCCAAAAATCAACGAACAACGCACTGCATTCATTGGCTGAGAGTAACTCTTCGATTGAGCTCATTCATAGAGTTGAAGCAACACAAAAAGGCATTCGAGTTACCTCACTTACGTATTCGACTAGGTAAATTAGGGCAGACAAAATGATTCTCATTTTTGTGACTAAAGGAAAAGAATGTGTCATCAAACTATGAACCGGCATGACGTCATTCGCCACACAGCGTTTCAATCAATTATGTATATCCACACTGTGTTCAATTACGTAGGGTGAGCGTGCAACAGCATGTGTTTGCAATGTGTGTTTGCGCGCAAATATGCCTCTGAATTGTGCACCAAATTGATTGGAGTGTATGTGCGCGTGCAAATGAATCCCCCTTAATTGTGATGTGCATTGAATTATTCAGTTGTCAGAGAATGCTGTAAATTTCAATCATCAGCTTTCCTCTTACATATGTACATGTAAGGGTTATTCTGAATGTCATCCGTGGCGGAATGTTTCCTGTCTCCTAGTCTTCCCGATGACGATGGCATATCTCCAGTGATGCATTCCATGGGACATTCAAGCCGATAGAGGTCGATCTAGTGTTAATCCTGACATCATTCGTATGAGTAGGTGAATTTTGATTTTATGTTTTTTTTCAAATGACAATTCGTCGTGTATATGGCAAATGAAGCGTGAACTGAAAAGCTCGGAAGCACTGGACAGCTGTTTCGACCTGGTTGGGTCTCATTAGCAGTGCGAATCCATCGACCCGACTGGGGATCGAACCCGGGACTTCATGGGCAGAACGCAAGCGTGCTACCCACTACGCCACCGGGCAGTTATTTTTGTTGTATTCCGTTTCGTTCTGATTCTAACAGGTACAAGGTGACTGAATGATAAGCGGATCAGTTGGGGGAGAATGGTGGTTATCTAGATCGCGCTCAAGTTGTGCTTTCCGGACATATTTAATTTGAAGTAACCTCCACGTATTTATAATGACAATCGCTTCCTCAGGGAATTTGTAGATCACTGCGGTTAGGATTTTTGTTGACAATATGTTCTAACGATTCCGTGATTTGCTCAACTTACGGTTTTTTGTTGCCGATTATTATTATACAAAGTGTACGCCAAGGGTGTAAAACTTACCAATGCGACACAACACTTCTACGTAACCCTTGGTTCTCTGGTGATTTATGTGACTATCGTCACTGATCTTCAGTATCTTAGTTGTCAGTTTNGTTTTAAAACCTGCAACCTCCATTGAATTTCGGCAAAAATTAGCGTTGTTTGTGCTCGGCCTAATTCCACACCACTTTTGTCGGGGCATTTTGGAGCCTGCCATTCCCGGTACTGGCCTTTCGGTTTCGGGTTTACACAATCAAAAAATGAATCCTAGTAACTATGACGATCATTACGGTTGTTCAACCAATATTTTTTTGTATGCAAGTTGTAGTTAAAATCTTTATCCTAGTCTGGATACCAGATTGAATTTATGCGTTTTCAAGCATTGTGTTCATCCTCAAGATACATAAACTTAATCGTCAACATTACCTGGATGGCATTACCAGACAGAATCATTCCGCTGATCATTATACGTTGAAACTGCTAGAATAACATAGACCTTGCGTTTTCTCGTCTTACCAATCCGATGATATTACCTCGGCACAGTGCGTGGATCAGTGAGTAGAAAGTTGATTGAAAGTGCACAGTATTGATTGCGATACCAGCCGAAGCGGTAAGATCTGTGCACAACTTGTGGTTAACCTATCAACTGTGGTATCGTCGCACTAGATTTACAGTTTCACATAAATCATTTGAGGTAGTGCAGGGATGAATTGACTTAAAAACAGCCATGGACTTCCTTATCCACAGAAAAGTCGATTCATGGAAAATCAGGGACCAATTTTGACATAGTGCAGAATACTGATCCGTGCTAGCAGTGCGAATCCGTCGAGCCGACTGGGGATCAAACCCTGGACAGTACGGATAAAATGTAAACATAAAACCTTCTTGGTCACCGGGAAGCTGATAAGCCAGTTTTCCCTTTCGCCCTCGATTGATATAGAACAATCCATACTTACGAGGTTGTTGTGAGCATCCCACCTCGCTCCTCTCAGAACTGGCCCCTGGGGTTGTGACTCAGTTAGAAACATTCCGAAACGAATAGTTGTTACGTGAGATTAGTAGAGGATTTGATTGCTCAACACAGTTCACACACTTGCTGTCTACTGACTCATATGGAAAAATAATGCAGTGTTAATCCAGGTTAGAACACGGCTGCAATTTCTCCAGTATCCTACCCCTCAAAGCCCATGGATGAATAATGTGAATGAATTAATAGACAGAGACCGCTAGACTGGATGAGAATTAGAGGTGAAATGATCTTAACAAGCTCCAGATTCCTCTTCCACCCATTCTAAAAGTAATTACATATATGTTTGCTCTGAAAATCAACTAAGCTAAAATAGCCGTACACGTTTATAGCAGTTGTCAAGGGAATGAATAGCACAATCACAATTTACTTGTTGATAAAATGGTTTCTTCAATCTAACAACTATCATCAAAGTAGGCATCATAAGTTCTGTTTATAGGAAAGTCCTCGTGAGAGAAGACATACTTAGTTGTATTCCGTTTCATCCAATTTTATGATCCGTGTCGCATCTTCGATGCGAATGACATTTTCGTTTCGACCGCTCTGCTGAAAGACACTCAAAGTTTTAATTCACAAGAAACACATTGTTTGTCCCAGAGGAAGAAGAAAAAGAGGAATATGAATGAGTTCCGTGCGTTTTCGCGACGCAGACACAGAGCACCATTGCTTCCACGACTTCACATAACAACTCGAGGAACCCTTTGTTCCAACTGCAGACTGAAACCTTGAAAAATTTCTAACACTGCTTTATTTTTCTCTTTTTCATTTTAATTCTGTTTTGTTAAATATACCAAAGTAGAAGTTTCGGAAAGGTAGAAGCAATCAATCAAAGGACCGGCATGCAACATAGAGAATGAGGAAGTTAGATGGTACTGGTGGGATCCGAACACACGTCCTTTGGGGTGATAGTCTGGTGACATTTCCACCAGACCACTTCCACTCGTTCCACTGATGAAAGCGACTAAAATACAGATTATCAGAAGGCGCTTATTTTAAATCATTACGATCAGTTACGTCTTAATCATCCATTTAGACGCTATGCAATTTCCAAATAAAAAATAATACATATTTTGGTAAACGTTGTGCGTGGATACCTGCCTATAAGTTAGGTGTTATGATGTCGTATTTCTTCGAGCTGTACTGTTTTTGCGCTATCAGGAATGTGTGTGGAGAAATTAAAAAATAAGATGCTTCGCCTTCTGAGGTGATTACCCCAGTGAGAACTTAGGGGACTAAAGTGCAGGTGGTAGTTTGCTTGTGTATTAGCCAACTTAAGGGGTCGTATCGAAACTCGTGCCTTACATTTTGGTAATAATTCTTCTCTATGCTGCGGATGACTTTCGTTACAGTGAACCAGATTAACGCACCAGCGACCAACTGCCCTGTCGTCCCGTTTTCACTCTGGAATAAGCAACATATATCCCCGGTGGCTTTCTCTGTGATGTTAAAGCGGCTTGATAAAAACTTGAATAATTTTGCCACAGAATGCCTCGGAATGAGAGTTGTCACCATGGTGACTGAATTATCTGTCAATGATAAGTTGTTGCTTTTAAAGTTAATAATCAATCCATGGCAATTGATTGTAAGTTGCACTGGTACTGGTGATCAAAATGTTTGACTGAACAGAGTCTGTCTGTCCGAACGCGAGTAAAAGTTTGACCTGACTTAAAAGTCGTTACATGAAAACAAACACCTTAGAATTTTACTATTCGTGGATGATGGGAATTCAGGTATAAAAATTAACGGCGTAGCGTTGATCCACAATTTATTGCATACAATCAATTAAAATCAATTTGCTGATTAGACTTAGGCTCTGAGTTGCATTTCGGACTGAGACCATCAAGGAACCTGGTGACATAGTGACACTGTAAATCAGATCAGCAAGCTAATGGCCATTAACTGATTACTTGCAAACCGCATTATGACCCAATTATTTAACCGATGGCAAGGCATTATAAATAAGTAAGAATACGGAACAAACAGTTTTATGAACACTTATTTGACACTGACAATTTCAGAGTATTTCATCCCAATTTTGCAACTATAGTAACGGTAGTTTGATAACAGATTGTTAACATCATTATACAACTGCTGGTAGTACACTGGTTTGTGTGACCGATTGGAATCGAATGAAATGAACAAACTTTGAGGTCGAATGAGATAAAACATCGACCCGGAAACGATAATGCATTAACAGATATTACTTTTTCATATGCAACTGTTTAATCAGGACTCAGTGACCTGGGACTAAGTAAAAGTTCATTCAGTCGATTCTGGACTGGTGCGGGGGGATTCATTTATAGCCGCGATAAACTGCTCATGGACCGATCTTTGGTAGGACTCTTGGTGTACTCTTTGACTGAGGTCGGTCGGTTTCGTCAATAGAAGAGTATCGGCCAGTAAAATCGGAATCGAAGAGACATGGTTTTCTAACGCAAACTGCCTAGTAGATGCCACTCGATCCGCTTGGTATGTTTGAGTTATGCAAAAAGCAGTCAAATGTGAAATGTAGAGAGAGGAAACTTATCTGGTTCGACTTTGAATCGTCAGCGATTTGAAGACTGCAGACAAGGCTGATACATTTGAACATAGATACCAAAAGTTTAGATTAGTCAGTGGTACGCTGACATTGATTGACAAGTGCGCATACATATGTGTAATTGAAATGATAGTTCTCGTTTGTTGAACAATATATTTTTTAATTGAATCCAGTTGCTGTACACATTGGTATAGTTTTAAACTCGGGATAGAACGGAATCGGGCCAATTTGTTGTGCTGTAAGGTGCATAGATGAATCTGATAATCTGCCTCATTTTCAAACTGGTTGATTTTGATTATCGTTTTCCTTCGACGTTCCGCGTCCAGTCGTCTGTTCGCGGACCAAGTAGTCCTCCTCTCTCTCTATAAGGAGCTCAACAGGATGAAAATAGCTGTCAAATGTAAGCATGTATTTTTAAGTTGTGTCCTCGTTGCTCTGTTCACAAGGAATAGATATTGTTAAAAGTCATCTCCGAGAGTTGCTCTCACTTGAAGCAACCAGATCCGGAGGAACCTAAATTGATTTTCAAAGCCAAATACAGACTCCCTTTCGCTTTCGGTGGAGCACAAAACGCCCATTTCTAGACACTACAAGTGGATGACGACCTAGGGTTTTGTTCTATTCGCGTAAATATTATGAATCTTTGTAGAGCTGTTACAGCCGATCTCAGTCATAATTTGTATTTTCAGGTTTAACTTTAATTACTTTACCTCTAAAAGCATTAGGCTGAATAAAGTAAGAAGAAAAATAGTTGTGCTATTGTGCTTGTGCAGTGCTACACGCTTTACAGTGCTTTTCAAGCACTGCGAAATGCAAAAAAACGAGTGATTTAGTGATGAATTTATGAAAATGTGTAGTTCGAAACACGAATTTTAACTTTGCGTAACAAAAGACACATTCAGGAATTTTCGCTGGAACAGAGGATTCTCATTTGTAAACCAACTGACAACTGAGCGCCTTGCATAGATCTGATTTGGTCGTTTGCTTGACTGACCACAAAATCTCTCTCCCGACGAAATATGGAGGGGAGAAGAACGTTTTTGATGCAATCATGTGCAGCACAAGGTAGGAATTAAATGCCTGTGATTGTGTCGGGTTTTNGATGCAACAGAACAGCTGAAAGTGTGTCAAATCGAGGAAAAAACATCAACTCGAGTCAATAAACCCAATCGTTTTATTCCGTTCGGCTGCTTATAATGCTACTTAAAGTAATGCCTAGACGATGAATTGCATGCACTGTCGGCGATAAGTAACTTTTCTTGGACACCATTGTACCAAAGGTGATTCAACGTCAGTTGTGCATATGAATGACAGAATATGAAATGATTCATGGGAAACAAAAGATCCTGGAACAAACACAAACCATTTGACAAAAACGCCCGTGCTAAATAATATTTCCATTTTATGGATTGTGACAATGATAAGTGGCGGGTAGTTCTCAAATGTCTATCCTAATCATTTATTAGGACTGAACTGAATAAGTCCAACAACGTTCGCCAGTATGCCCAAATTAGTTTATTGATCTATGTAAAACGCAAAGCTGATTGAATAAAGCTAGTTAAACTGTACTGTTACCATATCTATGTCGAATCCTTCATATACTGCTTATTCTCTTCCGTCACTCTTCTTCAAGTCTACAAGTTAATTTGTGTTAAACTATACTCAATAAAACTCGCTTATCCCAACACAACATAAATAGCTACTAGAAGTGGTAAGAGCCAACCGACCTGTCAGCCCCTTTTACAAAGCATATAATTATAAACTCTCATAACACATCCTCAATCTGGATGTAGGGGTTTTTCGTGATTATTCCACCGGTCATGGTCACTGTTCAGTCCCTACTGAAACATGTGAATAATCATATGAAGTGGGTGTTTTGTGAGACGTTTTAACATACAATCGTGTGATAAACACCAGCAGGTTTGACTGTTGCGGTCACGCCGACCAAATGTTTCCTGATGATTGCGTTAGGTCTCAAGCGTGAGACTCTGAGTGGCAACCAACCTGAGGCCACACTGGGATAGGTGTGACGCTGAGCCGCGCCAGACGGGAACTTCACAGCGTCAAGTTTCATTGAGCGTGGCAGAGTTTGTTGCTTGGAGCACGGCGGTTCAAAAAGTTCTCCAACACCTTTTAATATCTTAGTTCAGGATTGTTTTACATCACACTAGCAGGACGCTCAACCGTTGTCACTTAGCGTCTTTCGTAACTTTTCTTATCCTTACGAAAGAGTTGCCATACTCGGAATGGTTAAGTGGGATGTACTACGTTGACTATTTTTTTGAATATCAACCCTACCTACTAACTGACTCCGAGTAGACTTTGATTGAGCAAAATTCTCTTCCGGGACTAACTGAAATAATAATTGATGGTTATCGAATATGAAACTATCGAAACTATGAAATAACTAGCAGTATTATCGAGCTTTCAGTTTTATCAAATAACTATGTAACACAGTGCCTAATTACTGACTGATAGTTTTTTCCATTAAGTTTTGCTTGTACAAATCTCGTTAATCGTCCTTCGGGTCCTTTCTTACAACGAGTTTTTAAGTGAGTACACTTGTGAGGAACAGTCTGTGTTTCGTCCATTATTTTCCTTCCCATATCTGTGAGACGGTTATCACCTTATTCATTCTTCATCCCATCGATACTCATCAGTTCGTCATGAACATTATTAGAAAACAGTTTGACGATTTAAGTTGGGCATTTAGCACTTAGACAAATTGGTTGGGAAACGTCACATGCGGTTTACTCATGTGTGCGAATTCGTGTGTGTGTGTGTGTGTGTGTGACCGTATGCTCATGTGGAACTGGTTGGTGCTAGTCCTCGAACTGGGTCTTCTCCACCCTGAGCTTGTTCTTGTTATTGTTGTTGTTATTATTCAAACTCGATATTTGCCGTGATCCGGTTTGTGTGTGTATGTGTGCGCGCGGATGCACATGCACAAACGCACAAACGTTTTGTCTAAAAAACAGCAAAAGCCACCACCACCACCACCACCACAGGTTTTTGTGTATAGACTAATGCATATGCAAGTTGTCCGGCAGTTGGCAACCAAATTAGCATAGGAATGGTGTTCCAATTGTGGAATGACAGACGGACAGACAGACAGACAGATAGTCGTCAGTCCAGTGTTTGCTTGATATGCACTATATTGTAGTTAAGAACTGGACATGAATAATAATAAGTAGTTTTGAAAGTTTTTAAACTTTGCCATACAAGTCGTTTTATTTACCGGTCCCATAAGGACCAAACACATTACCATTACATGTTGTCGCATGTAAGTTTCGCTAAACTTCCTTCATGTTCGCGTAGAATCCACCAGTGACATTCAATTTGCGTTTCTTATCGGTTTCACTTGACTCTTTTTCATTTCAGTTACATAAAAGAAAAGGAGCTGTTTTCTCGTAATGACGTGAAATTGTTTTAAAATATCCTTCATACAAAGTTATGCACATTTTTATGTAAATTTTACACTTCATTTCAAGAGTCAGATGAATTGATGCGAAGTAGAGGGCGTAATATGAAGCTTACATTTGACACCCAGTTACATGTAAGTATTGGTGTGGGACAATTGATGTTGATTTGCACCGACTATCCTTTGAACTTCACCTTTACTCGTAATCCTCAGTTGATCCAGTCAACCATACAATCGGAAGCACTAGACATAAATTTCGCTCTTAGTAGATCCCATCATTAGTGCATATCCACAACCCTGTCCGGGTTTGGGACTTTGTACCCGTTGCACGGAAGGCTTGTGGAATATATGTTGACACTGTGCATGATACCAAGTGTTGAACCGCATTCCAAGTTCATGTTTATTCAGTTATTGTCTTTAGCGATAGTCTGCCATTTCATTTATGCCTGAATAGAAACGAAAGGGATAGATGGTAATTACTATCTCTCAAGGGATGAGCTCCAATAAGAGCGAAATCGAGTCCAAGGATCCCCGGTGTATGATTGGGGATTATGCAAAAAGATGCGGTCTGAAGGATGGTCCGTTCAAATCAATAGGAATCATAAGATATCCACAAGTGAGCATGCAAACAGTCAGTTATCAAATTCTGTTCCAGGTAACACTACAGGTAATTCGGTGTGATGAAACATGATTGAGAGACGAGGGCGGGAGCAGTCGAGCTGACGACAAGCCTTGAAGCGTTAAAAATTAATAGACGTCATCTAGTATATCTTAAATTCTGTTCCCAAACGCTTGAACGTGTAAACAATACCGGTAATCCGAGAGATCAAAGTCAAAGTCAGTTTTATTATGGGAATAGCTTACAAGCTGGTGCTTCTCTTGTCCCATAGGATGTTTACATGGATGAATCGTTACACATCAATAAAAGGAGTCACATAGAGATCCGGGTAGGAGATAGAGAATGTAGGCTACAGTGAATCCCGTTTGCCTTTAGTGTACGAATGTGAGGTGTGCCAAGATTTTGTCGAGTCTCTGCTTGAAAGATTCAATAGTGGGTGCACAAACGACATGAGATGGAAGGGCATTCCAAGATTTGCATACTCTGACAGCAAAAGACTGGCGCCGGCAATCCAGTCGAGACTTTGGAATCAGTAGTTTGAAACGGTGTCCCCTTAGGTGTACATTGTTCGATAACATGAGAAGCGATCGACACGGATGGTTTGGGTTCTTCAGCATTTGATACTTCAAAATCA
>UZAN01045310.1:15893-26610 GCA_900618425.1 Echinostoma caproni
ATGTGAGATTGGTTTGAAATGGCTTGACATTAGACTACATCATCCGCATAGATGAAGGTCTTGGCTGGTGGGATTGAAAGTAAATCCCCGCTGAAAGTTGAATATTGGTAGGCCGAAAGCGCAGCACCCTGAAGAACTCACTTTTTTGAAATAGTACCGTTTGCTTTCGGTTCCCTGAATTCTTTTTGTAACGTTCGCAGAAGAAGAGACCAAAAGCCAAATGATCCCACAATTTGCAAATAAAGTGCATTATTGAAGCGACAGAATCCAGATTGCATCGGTTTATATGGAGGGGGGCGTTGGGAACAATAGTGCCAGATTTTAAGCGGGTGAAAATAAAGGTAGTCCGCAATATCTGTCGTGAATGCCAAATTTACGAATGACTTAGCATAGCGACAAGTAGAATGATAAGAAAATAAAGCTTTCTGGAACCACTTGTTTTATGGGGATTCTCTATGTGACTAGTTTCACTAGTTTCCATGTACCATTGGGGCTGAGAAGAATAATCAGGCCCTGTAAACTAGTAGTTGTCGAGGCGGTTGTCATTCTCCTTTCAAAACCTGATCTTGACAACCCGAGAACATAACCTAAACACTACAGCGTTCTTGTCCGACAACGCAGTGTTGTAGTAGTAAAAGTAGGCACTGATCACAAAATCCGAATCACGTACCAGAAATCACGGACCCCATGCAAGCACTGAATCACACTGGTACAAGCACGCTGGTATCCCACGTAAAGGGGAGAAGCAAGAAATCGGCCGCAGGAGAAATCATGGGTTTTAAATAATATTTGCAAAACACGTTCATTGGTCATCCAAGCCTCTGCCAAGCGCGTGCCAGTATTTCTGGCGTCCTACAGCTTCTGTTTGGGCCTTATAGCTGCTGATAGTTTGGTACAGTAGGTCTATGGTTTATAGTTCACAAGCTGTAATACCTAGGCGCTATGCTGGTGTCATCTGGGACGCTTCATTCATCATAGTTGTCCGAAAACGGTAACGTGTCGCTCCAGGGTTTGCGTCATCAAAAGTGTCTCAAGTTAGAATAACATCGAGGTGAGCTAAAGCCCAACATTGCATGAGTAAACCCTTCAGTGAAACAGAATCATGTAGATCACATACACACATATCAATGTGTTGCTTAAAATCTGACAGTTCGAGTAGTTGTTCCATCTTTATTCACTCACTTTATTCTATTCAAATATCATGGGCTAAAGAGCGCCCACTACTCATAATATTTTATTGTGGGCGATTTAACAAAGATAAAGCTTATTATGCCCCGTGGGATTTTTACAGAATATTTTGAATAACTTCACAAAGAGAAAATAATAATAATAACAATTTGCATGATCACTCACAGATGTCCAAATTTTAAGTGTTCCAATACCTCATCAATTTGCGAGGTAGATAGTTCAACTGTGGAAGCACACACTACATCGGAGGGAAGCGAATAACATACACCGCGCACTCTGACTGCACACAAACGATGCCGGAAATCAAGGTGGATGTTATGGGTCTTCATCTTTGGTGGATGTCTTTGGAAGTGATCGTTCTGGGATAAATTCAGCACCGAATGGGAAGGGTGGTTGGATTGATGCAGTATATGTTATCTCAAGATTAGGTCCCCTCGAAGTCGGTGATATTGAGATGAGTAGAGTTCCAATATATGCAGTCTTTCGGAGTATGTTTTTTTATACAGAAATTTTACAAATTTTGTTGCCAAAACTTATAGACGTTCTGGAGTCTTCTTGATGTGGTTGAACCATGGGTTCCATAATTAAACAGTGCACTCCGTGTGTTCGAACGAACACTGATAGCAAGCTTGGGAACAGTTTTCTTTCGAACTGCCCGAAAACACCTATGAGTAGTCTAACTTGCTTTAGAGCCATAGATGGTGCTCTGGCATGGTGCGTAGAACATCCTATGTCATCTTGTACCATAACACCCAATCCATTTCATCAGTTGCATGCGGTATTGTTTGGTTCCCCTGAAACAGAAGAGAAGCGAGTATTGTGCCGCATGGAAATAACTCTGCACTTAGAAACGTTGAACTCGATGTCATTGGCGATTGACCATCGGTGGGCCGCATTAATCGATCGTTGGAGTGTTATATAACCATCTGGATGTGTTACAGTTCTCCAGATCTTAGCGTCGTCTGCAAATAGCAGTGTTTTAGGCCCAAGGACAAGTGGCAGGTCGTTTATAAACGCAAGAGATAGATGAGGCCCCAGTACGGATTCTTGAGGAACCCCTCGGGCAGCAGTAATATGCTCATGTAATGAATCACCATCACGAACTGGAATGGTGTTTTTTCGGAAAATCTCCTTTATGTAGTCCAGAACCAAATCTCTTACTCCGTAATTGAAGAGTATTTTCTGCATAATTTACTCGATCAAATGCTTTGTAGAAGTCCAAATAAACTTTCTTCAATGTCTGGCCTGCATCGATGGATTTTGTCTACTTATCTCGTGTTAGAAGTAGATTTGTGGTACACGAACACTTGTGCCGAAATCCGTGCTGATTGGGAAACAAAAGTTCATGCTTCTCCAGAAACTCCATCAACCTATATGCGACAATAGCTTCCATCACTTTCGACAATATCGGAAGAAGTGTAAAAGGGGATCGTTGATGGGATCACTGCGAGAGCCTCCTTTGTGCATAGAGGAAATTGCCCCTTCTTTGCATAACTGCGAAATCACTGTCTCGTTGATCATCCAGAGGTTTGGAAATGTTACTGGCTAGTGTGATCAGAGTCAGGGATGCATTTTGCCTGCGCCTGGGGATGAATTTTTACGCAAAGTCAGTGGTTTTACTCTAACCTTCTCACTGTAAAAGCCATGCTAACCAGTGACAGATATGGTATACAGGGCAGTTGGTTTAGAATCCGTAATACTTCGTGTGTCATTGCAGTGAAAACCTGGTCGAACTGTTTTTCGAGGAAATCTGCAGCTTCCAGATTTGTGATTGAATCATGTTTAAAGGATCTCAGCGNTTTGTGCACAGAGCAAATCGTCCCTTCCTTCCATAACTGTGGAATCCCTATCTCGTTGATCACCCAGAGGTTTGGAAATGTTACCGGCTAGTGTGAACAGAGTCAGGGGATGCATTTTGCCTGCGCCTGGGGATGAGTTTTTACGCAAAGTGAGTAGTTTTGCTCTAACCTTCTCACTGTCAAAAGCCGTGCTAACCAGTGACAGATATGGTATACAGGGCAGTTGGTTTAGAATCCGTAATACTTCGTGTGTCATTGCAGTGAAAACCTGGTCGAACTGTTTTTCGAGGAAATCTGCAGCTTCCAGATTTGTGATTGAATCATGTTTAAAGGATCTCAGCGTTGGCTGGCATTCCGCATTTGAACTTCCTTGTACAGTTAATATATTTATAAAGCAATTTTGGATCAAAAATGAACATTTGAGCCAGAGTTTCTTTGTACATCAATTGGTCCTGTCATACAAATGTCACAAAGCGCCGGGTCCCAATGGCTTTTCCCTGCTCTATTCGAAGATTGTGGAACTACAGGCTCTTTTCTCTAAAGTGTGGAACACTGAGCAGGCCTCCTTTTCGTGGGGGGAGTCTATTGTCTTCCCCATCTTCAAAAAGCGCCTGCGCAATGACTGTTCCAATCAAAGGGTTATAAGCCTAATTCCGATAGGGTCAAAGCAGTTGGCGTCCGTCATTCTCCGCCGGTTGTACACTACGCGTGAGGAGCAGACCCTCGCGGAGCAGGCTGGGTTTCGCGCCGGTCTTGGATGCGTCGATCAAATCTTCACCCTCCGACAGTTTCTAGAGCACCGTCATGCTTATCGAAGACCAACGATCATTGTATTCCTAGATATCCGTGCGGCCTTTGACTCTGTCGACAGGACCACACTATGGACCTGTTAAGGAATGGTGTACCTGAGAAGTATGTGTCGATCCTCAAAGAGTTGTATCGTCATACCTCAGGTCGGATTAGGGCCTATGGCCAGCATTCGCCACCCTTCGACACGGTTGCCCTATATCCCCATTCCTTTTCAACGTTTTTATAGAGGGTGTTCTACAGAATGCTTTCTCCGGTCCAGCAAACGGTGAAGTCGAACTCCTCCCACGAAACAGAGTTTTTGACTTAAAATATGCCGATGATATCGCCTTGCAGTCCAAGACGCTTTAAACCGCTCTCTGATCGAGGTACCCAGATATAGTATGTGCTTTGCACTTTTAAATTGTAATGTGCTTATTCAAGACTGGCAAGAGCCTGTGCCTGCACTTACCCTCTGTGGTGATCAACTGGAAGTGGGTGAGGGTATTAGGTACCTCAGGAGCTCGATTGCAGCTGGTTTCGGTATTGGGGAGGAGATCACATCACGAAAAGCGAAAGCTAGAGTAGCTTTCGTCAACCTGCGACACCTGTGGTGCCGCCATGACATCCGACTGTCCCTTTAGGGTAGAGTTTACATCGCTGTGGTTCTTAGCGTTCTCCTTTACGGTTGCGAGACCTGGCCCGGCCGCGTTGAGAATGCTAATCGATGTTCTGTGTTTGACCACCGATATCACCGAAGCATTGCTCGAATCTGATGGGAACATCGGGTGAGCAATGACGAGGTCCGTCGTCGTGTTTTGGGTGTGGATAGTCGTCCTGTAACAGAAGTAATCTCTGTACATCGCCTCCGATGGCTTGGTCACGTATTGCGTATGCCTTCCCATCGACTACCCTTCCGTGCTCTCTTTGCACATGCCAGGCAAGGCTGGAAGAAACACCGCGGCGGTCAGACCATGAAATGGCATAGAGGTATGCAGAAGCTGGCTTCAGCTTTCGCTTCGATTGGTGTAGCCCGCCTCCCAGGTCGGGGCCCAAGTGATGAGGACTGTCGTTGGTTAGAGACGGTAAGAGATATGGCCCAGAATAGAAGTCAGTGGCGCAAATGCTGTACGGTTTGCCTGTCGAAATCCCGTGCCCCATTAGAAAAACGACAAACTTTACACGAAGCAATTTCAAAAGTGGGCAGTGAAACCCAAAGTAAGTTGTCATCCCATTTATCTGCTATTTCCCGTTTTAACAGTTCTATCTTTTTCCTATGTTCTGTATCCGAACACCAGCTCCTGTATTGTTATAGTTATTATTGTTTTGGCTTTGGTACCATGCTTGTCAGCTAGCCGGTGTTAAATGTATATATATATATATATGTATATATATATATATATCCAAAGTTTCCATAGATAGACATCTCCTGTATTCCCTCCAGAAAACGTTCCTTTGCTCTATCCGGTTCTTTGTTCGGCTGCGAATGAATGACTGTTGACTTTTATATTTGACAAGTTTTTATACTTTTTGCAGCCTTCGTGATTTTGATAAAATGATCAGTAAAGCTCTTCCATGCCACCAAAAGATCGTGATCGTCTTCTGGGAGGACACACTGCTCAAGTATTGTCAGATTTTGCAGCTTTTTGCAGTCTATAATAACACGAGTTGGTTTTCTTGGGTAGAGGCGTAGCCTGTATAATCAGACTCCAATACGACATGATCTCTACGTCCTATTGAAGGTGTGAAATTTATAGACTCCACTATCAGCTTCCTTGTTAATCAGCACTAAACCCAGTGTTGATTGTACATGACCTGCTCCAAATCTGGTGGGCTCTATTACGTGGTTGTACAACGGGTATAAACCAATGAACGGCTAACGGGAAGTTCTCGTTCTGAAGAGATTGGGACCATTAAAATCACCATTTTTGAAGACATATGTGAACTTTGCTGATTACGCATTCCTCATGGTTTGTAACAGAATCCCGTGGGCTGAGTCCGAAGATGCGGGATGACTGTGCACAAAACCGATCAGACACCTATCGTTCTTGAAGAGTGTTAGTGAACACGAAAAAGAATCGGGGCTGTGTCGCTAATATCAAGCTGTTCGCACTGTAGATTTTTTCGATGATAAAGCAGTACTCCGTCGCCTCGTGTAGGACGATCACATCTGAGCAGAGTCATGTCGGGTAAGTGTAATTCTGAGTCCAGAATATCGTTTATCAGCCAGGTTTTGGTGACTGCAATAATGTTCCATTGGGCCAGTTTGACAATGCAGTTTTACCTCTGAAAATTTACTGAGGAAACATTGGGAGTTTGTGTAGAAACAATGCAGTTGGTGGCGGAGAAGAAACTCGTCCGGATGCAGAAGATTAGTTGAATCGACCCTATTGTGGTCGGCTAAGGGAAGTGTTTTGGGAGAAGATTTTGTTGTGTCTGATCTTCCAGTTGCGAGAAGGAACATGAAGTTTTTATGCGGGGCGATATTTTCTGCCAGAGAAATACTTTTGAGTCTTGGATTGTGCATCGGTCTCCACCGCAGTTCTGATAGTCTTCTGATTTTGTTGTCGTACCACGACTGTAACACAGTCCTACTTATTTCCGGTGTGCCTAGAGTTATTTTCAGAATTTCTCCGTGCAATATCATTCTCAATTTGGAAATAAGTTTCACTTTCCAAGGTGTCACACTTGTATATTGATTATTGATTATTATGGATGAAATATATTTATTCCGAACTTTACCGCACAGCTTTGAGTTCTGTTCTATCATTGTTTAAATTTGCGCGACCTTGAGCGTAGTGATCAAATTGGCATTGATTCGAAAGTTAAAACTTCAGATTTGGAAAATATTGTAGGCAAAGCTTCATGGAAGTCCATTCTTTCTTATTCATGATTACACTTTCATGTGAGTGTTCATTCTGGTAAACACATGTATTCCAAATAGCTTAACTTTTTTCATTCAGCACACAGTGAATCAACCGATTAATTCACATTTTCTAGCCCAAATATAATGATAAGTTAGGCAGCCAAGAATTACGCATGCATTATCTTTAATACTGAAAAAAATGTCTTCGAGGAAACAAACGTTGATCTTTAAAACTTGACCTCAAAACTTGCGGCTCGTTGAACAGACGTCAGGTACAATGGGATTGATTTTCAAAGCTAACATTGAGTGCCCAACTTATAACCATGGATTTCCATGGTGAAGAAGCTATTTCGGCTAATTTGACGCGCTGCTACCCCTGTCAAATCTCATTTTTATTTAGATTCATTTTTATTTTAAATTACTTTTGCCTTTTTTGAAATAATTTTCGAATTTTGGACTCCTTTGGAGTAAAAGAATATAGTTTTATGTTAAAACGACATCTTCCCAGTAGAAACGCTCCAATGCAGCCAATTAATATTCCGGTATTTAGGATTTCAACTATGAAAAATGCATATCCCTAATTTAATTGTACAATCCAATGAAATAATGTTAAAGATCTGTTAGCCAAAATATTTGTTTTGGTGATTGCTAGCAAAAGCAATCATGAATTATTATATTTAGCTGATAAAGTATGAAAACATCAATAACTTCAAAGATTCTTCAAGTTTTTCTTGCAGGAGATAAAACACATCACAAAACACATATGCGCGCATGAAGCTGTAGGCCTACAAAGTTTCTAACAACCACGCTCTTTTAGTGAACACTTCGAGGCGTCAATTACGATGTTCGCGTAGTGTCACCATACCGAAATAGGATGAAACATTGAAAGGGTTTCGGTATATTATTAAAGCCGACGCCCACATAATTTCGAAGACTTGCAAAAGTGCCATGGTATGAACATAAGCCCATTCTATTACATAATCAACAAAATTTCTCCACCAATAAATAAACCAACAGGAATAAAAACCGATCACATCAAAACAAGACGACGGTTGAATTTGATCGCAACGGCGAAGAGTTGCACGTTATCAATGATGAGAATAGTTCGGGTAGACTAGCCGTTTTTTCCATCCAATACTGTTTGGAAAATGGTGACTCAATTTGAAATGCACCTGACGTCACCTGATATGAAGCCTTTATTGAACGCCCAACGAAGCGGAGCACGTACTGATTTTCACAATAAATTTAAATCATGTTGCCCATCCGTTTAGCGTGGGGTTATCTCACTGCTGACTAACGAGTAATTTAGCAGGTGAAAAAAGCTGATTTACTGCCCGGGTCTAGAACAACGAGTTTCGTTTAACCTGTAACAAGAAGCAAACGACAATCCCACCCAACGAGTTCAAAGGGAGGTGAATACCGAGAGCCTTTCTGTTGGTCATCCGTAAACCACAATCTGGAAATCGTCAAATTTTCTGAATTGATGAGGAAGGTTTTCGATAACTGTCACCCTTAAAATGCATTCGTGCAGGGTACATATTTCACAGTTGAAGATTATTATATATTTTCGCTTGTGATTGGTAATAGATAACGGCAGGACCCCACTTAATGTTTTTCACATTTTTACGGTTTCTGGAGGGTTCGAAATGCACGCCGAATACATTTCAATCACCAATCAGCAGTTGGTATTTGAATATAGTCGAAAACATTTATCTGTATTAAAAACAGGTATAAGTTAGCTGCCTCGACAATGGTTGTTATTGGTTTGGGTGCAGCATGTATACGAGGAAACTCGCAAAATGTGGTGATTCTAGCCTAGTGGATGATGCAAACCACGAAGAGAGGCGTTAAAGCGTCAGGACAACTAACCACAGGCAGATCGTGCCGACCAATCAGACGCCATGCGGTCCAGACACACTGTATGATGTCAAGAATACGAGCACACGATTGGTGGATACCTGGATAACCAACAAACTTCTTTTGTTCATGTTGTTTCATCCCCCTGTTTTCTTTCAATAAAGGAACTGTAACTTCTGTGGGTTTTTCTTGCGTCTTGATTACGTGGGATATCATCATTCGAGTGCCAGTGCGGATTCAGTGTTTCCATCGCGTCAATGATTCTTAATTTGTGATTCCTAATTCATGATTCGTAATTCGTGATTCGTAAATCGTGATCTGTGCCTACTTCAACCATTGCACAAATGATGCTTGACAGTCAACTTGATGGACCTCTTGCAAAAACGACTGCCTTCGGTGCTGAAAAATGAAGAAGAGCAGATCAACTATGTCCGAGATNCCGAGATGAAATTTGAATACCAGTATTAACCTATTTTGATAAATCAATTATATTTAAGGTTTTACTGTGGCTTTGTTATTTTACAACGGATGCACCAGAAATCGTCATCAAAATCGAGAAATCGTACATTTTAAGGGCTTCTGACCAATGGAAACAAAGACAAAAATTATTAATAATGATACATACAGATTGCGTCTTACCTGTATATCAATCACGATGGGTTTTAGTTAGCGGTTTGAATAAATCAATTTTTAGAGACAATGAACATTTGGCTCGCATTCTGCTTTGCATAGCAGTTTCATTTGTAGTTGTATATAATATGTAAGCTTCTCTGCTTGCACAATATACACGATTGCCATCACAATGAATTTCAATATAGAAGTTCAAAAACTTTGCAACGACGTAAACTTCGTAAAGNAAGGGGGGGGGGGGGCTTGAAATTCGGCCGAGTAGGATTAAGAAAACTCGTTGGTGAACGGAAGTGGACAAAACGAACTTTGATGTTCGGACGTATTCGAGTTTCCGTAGACGAATGGAGAGGTATCCGGGATTTTCCATAAAATGACTGTAGTCCATCAGCCAAGTCAAGTCAAGCAATGTGTTTGGGCACATCCAAGAGCGGAGGAATTTTAGCAACCTTGTGTTAGACAATGGGTAACATAATACGACAAACAAATGGTCGATAACAAACAAAAGAAAGCGGGGACAATGTCACACCTTGGCATTTATGATCCTTTCGCGTAGTGCAGATTACCTAATATCTAGGGAGAAACTTAGCGGGACACAAAAAATACAAAAACCACTGCTTGTTTTTCTAACCGGAGTGATTGAATGAATACGAAAACGAATTGACTAAGTTCAGGATATTGAGATGAGCGCAATCAGATGAAAGCGTCTGCGCGAGACTGTGTTGAATACAGTTTCTTTCCCGTCGCCGGTTACCGATCGATTGCCTCAATGACAATGGCAATGAAGGTGCGGTGAACTATCTTGCAGCATGACATCTCTTTTCAATCCTACCAATCCCGAAACGTTACATGCTAATGCCTTTTCTGAACCATTCTACGGGAAAAGATAACTAACTCCTGTCATAAGCAGGTACCATGATATATTATGGACGTTATATATTTTTGTTTGCCATGGGCAGAGCAAACGAAGCATGAGCTGAAAAGCTGGAAGGCATTGGACGACCATTTCGATCTGACGGGATCACACCAGTAGTAGGAATCCATCTACGCCAAGGGGGATCGAACTCCGGACCCTGCATGTAGAACGTAAATAGATTATCCACTAGAACACCAGACAACTGAGCATTCTGTTTATACACGATACACGCGAGCTCAATGCACGTATCACACATTGCGTATGTGAACTTCTGAGGTTTCGATTCGATTGGAAACGTGCCAATGTGACAGTTTGGATTGCAACGTAGTATTACGGGGAAAAATAGAGCTCGTATCAAAACTGTGAAATGGCTCATTGCAAAAATTTCATCAACGCAGCATGAATAAAACCAGTTTTATGATGGATTGTCCACTTGATCTCTTCTTTTTTTACCTGTTACCACGGCTGGTGTCTGCAGTCGTCTAAATCCAGTTTCCTTGTCTGATGCTGCCCTGTTTTTGGATACAAGAAAACCCCGTATTGTAGTCATTTCGCGTGCATTGTTTGTTCTCTTCGGATGCTTGATTGATAACTTGGCATTGTGTTGGGCGCCATTTCGTCCATCCCCATGTGTGTGTGTGTGTGTGTGTGTGTGTGTGTGTGTGTGTGTGTGTGTGT
>UZAN01045311.1:0-26284 GCA_900618425.1 Echinostoma caproni
GTATTCAGACGCCATTTACGTTAAACCTTCCTAAGGTGGCCATCTCACCCTATAGGATTTAAACGAACTCACGCATGTTCAAGATAACCCAGTTAAGGTCAAATGGCAAACAACTGCCGCTTGCAATAGCCACAGAATAGCAAAATGTTTTGATTGAAAACTGAGTTACGGAATGAGTGAGTCTGAGTGTGACCGAATGTATAAACGTAGCAAAAGCAGAGGTGAAATTGAGCTAGGTGGTGTTAGATCTAGAACAGACCAGAAGAATGTGTGCGCATGAAAATTGCAGGGCCAAGTTCTGTCAAATGAAACCACAGAATAGGAACACACCACCTTCTGGAGTTTACAAAGCCCTTTCTATCCATGTGGTCTTACGTATACTCCATAACTCATAATGTCTGACTTACATTTTTCCCAGCAATGTGTGCTGCAACACATTCCCGTGGTAGTTCTAACATGCTCGAACATAGAACAAATACGGGTCAAATCTTGCGCTAAAAGTACCGCTTTGAACAAAAACCAGAGTTTTTGAGTCATCATCTTGGAAGGATGTATTGAGTCAGCAAGAAGCATACCCGCGGCACTGAACTTAAGAGATCATGGGGACAGTTAAAGACGTTTGCGAGGCCGCAGTGTACTCCCTTCAATCAATTGCGTGATGGGAATTGATTTTCTCTTACAATTATTTTTATATCCGGTCTAGGTGTCCAGGACGGTCAGTGTATTGCTCAACTGGCAAGCCCCAAACAGACAAGCTTTCAGTTGATGTTTTCAGCGTTTCACTACCGTCACAACATTTGTGCTGCACAGTGAGGTGGTGAGGCAGCAGTTGTCATGACCGCGAGTGCTAATAATGATATTAGATACTTTAGACTGTTAAAGATTACCGTTACTGTTAAAGATTACAGAACACAAAAGCCCTACCGAACCTTAAAAGCCAACTAAAATCTTACTCTAGCTTAAAACCCTGCTAAAAGCGCTACCCTATGCAATGCCACCATTTGACTGGAACGGCGGCGTGAAGTAATCAGCGATGTTTCATTGTGCATATCATCATGTTACTTCTTCTTCATAATACTCCTTACAAGCACAGGATTGTTGCCTGAACTCAATTCTGTTCAAAGTCTATAATCAACTGTGCATATTGTAATTCATTGCCCTTGTTTTCTATTTCGGTTAATTTGCGGTCAATAAAACCTTGTCCCGCTTCCGCTCTGTTTCGAGTAGCTTTGTGCAACAAGTTCTGATGCTAACTCAATCAAAACTATGGTTTGCTATGTCTATTTAGGCTTCTCTAAAAAGCCCCTACAAAATACAATATCTGTGTACATTAGACTTGCGAAATAAGAAAAGCGTGAACTGAGAAAGACTATGACAAATATTCAAGCATAGAAGAAATAAGGTTCTTCAAACATTTGAACCAGTCAGAAATGACAGATTTCATACAACCGGCGAGAAAATGAAGCAGATTCTTGGTAAAATCATCCGGTTTCAAGTACATTGCTATCACACCTAAGAAAGCAGAGCAGCTCACCGGTTTGAACGTCGCCGAAACCGGTGTCGACAAAATGGAAGCAAGTGAAACATATCAAACTATGTGCTCCGTTATGATTGAATTTGAAAATTGTTTGGAGGAGGATGAATCGTGTCAATAGCTGCACTCTTGCACGATAGGCAATCGATGTTCAACTACGCCGGAGTTATCGGCGTTCCGTAGTAATCTGCGTGTTATCAATAGTAGGCAGAGGGGAGCAAGCAGTTCAAAGCTGGAAGGGGTCTGTCACAAGTGATAATACAGGGTCGGATACAATTTGTATACAGTGTAACTGGACTCGTTTTCATTGATTTGCAGACCATGATGCATATGATCCCAGCAATAGGCAGGTTTTGTATCAAGCTCAGTGCATTCATGATTTGCGCAAGTTTGATCACTCGTTGAGAGGAATCGTTAGGTTTTAGACATCCAGACCGATGGGTCGATTGCCTTCACCACCCACTCGGGTCATGGTATCACAAAGTTTGGCGAGAATATTTGCAAACCGATCCGTACCGGTATAGTCAATTTCGCCTCTCTCCCAAGCGTACATTCGTTCCGTTTCCATTCGTTCGTGCCGTGCGCATAGCTTGTTCCCAAAATCGGTTCTTCCTAAATGACCGGCAACGCCAGGCTGTGAAGAACATTGTTAGAGAATGGCAGTAGAAATAACAATATTTTAAATATTTCGAAGAAGTGGTGAACACCATAATCTAAATGAACACCGATACTGCATAAATCAATCAGGCGGATGATGCAAACACGTTCGTGTTCAGCAAAACAATCAACCATTCTGCGTAGATTAAAGGATTTTCGGACGTATCAATTTAGTTCTAAACGTGCCCATGAAGCTGTAATTGAGGGTGTCACTTCAGAGCGGAAGCACTGTATGCCATTAATCAAAGCCAGTAACGTGGTCGAATCTGTCGATAAATTGATGACAAATTGTCACCTTTGACCGAGAGTGTAAACGAATTACACCAACGCGTGCACATAAAACAGTGTGATCGGAAACGCGGTTTCTGACCGGGTTGCGCCAAATTTAATCTGCTGTCAACATGCGACCACGGTTAAAATCTATATAGATAACAACTTCACACAGAAGGACCATTGTCCGGTAAACAAAACCTAGTGCTACACACGAAAAATGGCTTAGCCAATACAGACTGAATAAGCTAATTCATCAGTCACGTCATAGTTGTAACTAAAATGTGGCTGGAATTTTCTGAAAATCGAACTGGTATATTGTACACTGTCCCAATCAGTCAGATCATATTGATCCAATGCAATCATCCTCTTTAAGCTTCACTGCTTCGTTTGTGTGCTTATATTATTTTAGCGACCCATTTGAGCATGCAGTCCAGAAAAGAAGGACAAACATGAGATGAGTAAGGTAGTAAAACAAGGTCATAGAATACTGTATAAACTATCTGCGTACGAAGAATAAACTGACACATGAGAACCGCTGGTCGCAACATTCTGTCATATCACATTGTGTCTCCATCCGTAGAAGCGACTAGATGTACCATTTTGGTTACCGAAATCAGCTTCGTTCTCATTGATCCAAACCACTATGGGTAGCAAATAAGCGTTCCATGCAGAAATTCAGCTCGTTATTTTTCATGGAGAATTCTACTGTTCCTAGTGAACCTTAAAAGATCAACGTTTGCCTCTGCTGAGAGTAAAGAAAATATAAAGTAAAGATCTCTAAGCGACTGATGGGAAAATGTTGGTTCTACGTAAAAATAAAACCAGCAGTAAAACCACATTCAAGCAAGCAACCATCTCATAATTCTATGGGTTCAAATTACGCAATCACAGAAGTTGCTGGCGATCATTAATGCAAATAAGCCAATCCGATGGTGCGCCATGGTAGTGAGAGGTCATTCTGGTTGTGGAAAGTAATTCCTTGCTTATTTTATGATTCTCAAATCACTGTATCGTTCTAAAGTTAACAAAAAGAAAGACATTTAGCAACGATAGTTCATCATCATCTCCAAAATTTTGTTTTGTTCGGCGTAGTTTTCCTTACTTTTCTCTGGGTGAAATTGGTTATTAAACTAGCAAAAGTAAGTTGCAACGATCAAAAATTTGCTTTTAGCAGCAACGGCTTCAAGGGGGCACAAAACTGATTCATTTTCAATTCCGTCTATTAGTTCTTCACACTCTTATTACTTAGCCATACTATTTTTTAAATTAACCATAATATTGATATCCAGCAGAAAATATCGTTCTCTCCAGTGCAGTTCATTGCACTATGGTCTCTATATTTGATGTTGGGAAAATCAATTTATCTCATACAATTAGCTCCATAAGTCTATTTTGGCATACTTTTACATGCTTGTATTGAATCCTTACATACAGTAAATGACTGTCATGGATAGAACAAAGAATAATGATGATGATGATCATGAATAGATGAAATACATTTGTCAATTCTGAGTAGTTTTAGACTTGATCGAAGTAACCTAGGCCACATTTTTCTCTCTATCAAATTCCGTAAAGAAACCATTATTTATATCATTTTCAATTTAACACTGGCCCTTATGTCAGTCAAACGCACCGTATCCTGGCACTGTCCCTCCTTTGAGTTGTGTCGGGAAAGTATATCTCTATTTATTTCGATTTCTGTTTGCAAGCATAAAATCTTGTGTTCTCATTGTTCTTCACCAAACTCTACTGGAGTGGTGATTTGTCAGGGTTGTTCTCTCCTTCCTTCTGTATTTAACGTTATGATAGATAAATTAGTATAAATGACTCTGTCTTCCTATGCAAATAAACGTGTAACATCGCCCCCCCCACAGAATTATCGATGCTCTCGAAAGTCGCAAGCTGTTTGATCTGGATAACACAGACAACATGGGAAATGAAGTCGAGATTCGGGTAATATACAAGTTTCTCTGATTGGTTTGAATATTAGTTTGGCTGCCCTGGATATGCGCTGCTTACCTTCAGAGTGTAAAATTTGGGGTTAAATTAGCTCCTAACTCTACTTTATTACACGCTTTGCCGAAACCAAAATTGTTTGTCCTCACTGACTTCAGTCATAAGAGAAGAATCATAGATCTAGAGTGAATGAAAATTGAATCACGATTCGTCTAGGATGCGTGACTTTTCTTGACGGCATTTAACGCGAGACAAAATCTTTGTTTATATCAATTCATAGCTCCATTTTGCAATGCCTGGTGTTCTGTCAATGCCGTGGAATGAAAAAAATTTGAGGTAGGTAGATAAGCTTAAGTTATCAGCTACATCTCTTCCGGGGATGAATTTCTGATCAACTATTGAAACGCACACAATTATATGGGCGTTTGCCAACTTAAAAGACCTTTGGCGCCGCGGTATCCAGGTTGTCTGTGATGGTCAACTGTGTGCTATAAAAGCCCGATTATATAGTTTACAAATATGGACATTCCGATCAGAAGATAAATGTTGATGAATGACTTGCAAGAAGCACGATCTATGTATGCCACGTTGCCCGAGTCTAATTGGATAACCGATGAAAAGATACCTAGGATAGTTGGCTAATATTAATTCACCACCATGGCTCATTCACCAAAGCATATGAATAAAGTCCTCTAATCTTGATGGCTGTGTCAAGTGTCACCAGATAGCCTTTTCTGGTGTTTTCCGTTTTTCAAGGCAGGTAGCTGCTGAAATGATATCAAATGTGGTGAGGCTGCAATCTGTCGCTAAGTTATGAACACATCAATCACTAGACGTAGTTGCTGTGGTTACGATGGGCTCCACCGTTGGAGATCTCAGAAACAGCCTAGTCAATAGTTACGGACAATAGGTGGTGGAATTATTGCGTAATTAAAGCAATAACAAAGTAACAATAAACAAAGCCAGCTAATGGAAATCCAAGGATAATACTGTACAAAATGCAACTGAAATTTCTACGCAAAAATGTTACAAAGTAAAAACCGCTAAGCTGACTGATGAATTGACTAACCTCCATCAAGTTAGATTTTGTTTGATATTCAAAAGCCGTATAAATCTTGAGAAAGAGTTGATATGCGATGAAGAACAGCACTGTAAATGTAATGAACCGTTTTGACCAGCCACTTTCTACTAAACTAACTTGTAAGGCATGGGTATGTTTTCAGTGAAATGTGCTATCTGCAGTGTGCATTTCTGATTCGAATTTGTGCACAACAAATCAAGTAAATGTCAGCAGAGAAAGGCCCCAAATTAGGTTATTTCTCACTATACTTAAAGTAAATTCCATAAACGAACTCAAAAATTATTCAGGGTCTCTAACTGTGCACTTTATCGGGAAGAAAAAAACACGTGAATGTATCATGGGTTCAAGATACAAAGAACGTGTCAACAGAGATTCCGTAAGTTGGAAAGTTTGGATAACTTTGGGTGATACAGCGCATGGAGTAACCGCTTTGTTCACCGGTTCGTCATTTCTCCAGACATCATGGCATATAATGTGCATTCCATCACTGAAGGGAAGTTAATTCTATTTACAATCTAAAATAAATATTTGTTAAATATGATTGCGTGACTGTAATGATAAAAATTGTAGGAAAGGTAGTGTATCAAACCAAACCTTTTTTAAATCGAATATCTTTTTTCTCCTAACGATTGCGTACATTCATCATTATTCACTTTCAAAACTAATACGGAGAATGACACTTTCATGCTCATTAGAGGTGGCCCGAGTTTGATGCCCCTGTATAAACCGTTAAGTTACTAATAAAATTATCATGATGCAATTAAAATAACATTGATTGGTGAAGATTTGTGGCAAACTAGCAATGGCCGGTGTATTTGGATCCTTAATATCCATGAGTGCTAGACTGGTTGGGTCGCATCTTCATTACTTAGTTAGAAGTGTTCAACAGTGATTTTAATTTTAAAAGGATTCAGTGCTGTGACGTACGGTAGGTGAATAGTTATTTCGGGAGGAAAAATTTTAACTTACGGTGCTTTTGTTTAGTGCACAGTTAAACTAGCTAGGGTGCTCAGTGTACATAAGTGATTGGCATGCTATTGTATTGTGGTTTGATTCCAATCACAATTAGAGCTTGTGGCTAACAGTAAACAAATACTTAGTCAAACAAATATTTCACAGTGCGGCAGATTGTGAAGCAAAAATTCACCGTGCAAGCATAATTGACACGCACGTCACGAGAATATTTGCCAACTAACCTGAACTTTTGGTCGGCTAGAAAGCAGTATGCGACGCATTTCGTCAATTTCTTCTTTATTCTCCCAGTTAGCTTCGTGTACCTCTCTGTCAAACCCTTTCTCCCTAAGTTTTTCTCTAACTTTACGCATATCCGCCCAGGTTCGCTGCTTTTGCTTCTGCACAACGGCGTTGCTCAATAATTCTGGTGGGTATTTTGTGTTTGCTTTATGCTCCACACTTTTGGTTTCCTCTGATGTTGGCGCAACATCTGTTTTTTTCACAGACGGACTTCGCTTTAAATTTCCTTGAATGAAATCCGATGTTGTTTTCAGTTGGATTCCGGCCAGTCGTTGTGTTCGACGGACAGCAGTAGCCGTGAGTAACTCGTGGCTTGGTGAACGAATTACCGATTTTTCTTCATTTGCAATAACTGAAGAATTTCTACCGGTTGAACTTCGTAATAATTTAGCTTGTTTTACGGCACTTTCCAGTGAATCTGACTCCACGTTATCCAGCTCCAGTTCGGTTCGACCAGCATTCACATCTTCAACACTTCGAGACTGCTTTCGATTGAAGCCGGATTTACTTTCTTCCGACTGGGTAACACTTAGCAGAAGTGATGCCGAGTGGCTTGAAGCTATTTGAGCTTTTGTGTCTTTCAAATGGGAAATTGTGGTGCTTTCAGTTGTTAAGGTCCTAGCTTTCGGTCTGACTGGATGAAAAGCAGATCGAGGAGTAACTGTGGTTTGTTTAGTAGTTGGTTGGGGCACACTTTTAACGCTACCTTCAGACGGCTGCACTTTAAGCCTACCCCTAAAATCGATTAGTCTTGGGGGTGGAACCTTTTCAGCATGTGTTCCACTGTGTGACTTTCGGCTCACGGGTCTAATTGATCGTTTAGGTTTAGTGGTCGTCTTTTTCACAACAGACAGTTTGTCTGCTTCATGTTTTTGAGGCCTATTCACTCGATTATCCGTTTCGTCCGTTTTGGCCAACTCGCGCTTACAGTTCTGGCAGTCAAAACAGTATTTTGGCTGGAGTGGTGGAGCAACTGGTTGCGGTGGTGTCCAATTGGATGGTGGAACTGGTTGTATCCTTATTGGTTCGGGCTGCCAAAACCCATTAACCTCTTGTGTTCTAGTATGCTGCTGGTCTGAATCATTTGCCACCGTAGCTGGAGGGGTTACTTCTGATGCAATTGAAAGATTTTGTGTCGAGTAGTTTTGGTCGTATTGATCATGCAGTATAACTGGTGATGGAACTCGCTGAGGTGGTGGTGGCGGTGGTGGTGGCGGTGGTGGTGGTGGGATTTGTGGGGGTGGTGCAAATACTATATTTTGATAACCTCGTCCCGAATGATTTTGTGAAGGATATGCTGGTGGTGGTGGAGGAGGTGGTGGTGGTGGTCGTGGTTGTGGCCGTGGTGGTGGCGGTGGTTTTTGTTGAGGGGACGAGCCTCCTGTCGGTGCAGTTCGGCTAATTCGTATTGAAGTCGGTGGCGGTGGAGGAGTCACTGGGTGAACATAATGCTGTTCGGGAAATCTGTTTGCTTCGTCCGTCCGCTGCCCTTGGTGCAGGTAGTCCCAACGCGTTTCGTGAAATTCTGGATGATACGGACCAAGCGAACCTGGGCTGGGAGGTCTTTGTGCGTTTGTGTAAGATTCGACAAAAGACGGATGATAAGGTGCGAAGATATTCGTCTGACAATCTTTAGGGTAACTGCTTTCATTTGATCCAGAATAATGATGTTTCGGAGGGTCAAGATAGAAATCACCTAAGAACTACAAATTTCACACATGCACCAGCATAAAATTGCGCAATTAGTGGAATCAGTCAAATTCATCAATCAGTTTCGGATATCGCATGGTAAATGCACAACACCATACGTCACACAGAGAGAACAAACCGTGGCAACGGGAGAGCATGCAAGGGAGAGAAAAATGTAACAGTTGAGGAATTAAAAGATCGAAAATTGCAAATGCGAGTAAAGAAAAGAAGCATAACCTTCGTGCAAGCAGGCTGGGCCAAAAATTTGAAAATGTATTTGAAAATGTACGTAGACAGTAGCATACTGCAGTGTTTTCCAATTAACAGGCAATACTAATATTTGTTTTCCNTTTCCAGTAACCTTTCCATAATACTGAGGGAGCTGACATATATAGATATATATATATATATATATATATGTATATATAACACGTCTGAGTTCAAACTGTGCCAAACAAATCGATTTAGAATAATCTTTATGGGCCGAATACTGCCAGGTTGCCCAGGCCAATGCAGCTTAAGTTGTTATTATCCTCTTTGCTATATACCATTTCACTTCGATTGGCTGTGCTATGTTTGTGTTCACTGTCTCATTGGAATTTAATGCTTCGTTTCTACCATGTTCTCTCGACGTTCGTACCCCAGGGAATTATTACTAAGCCTGAAGGATATTTATTATTATTCTGTCATTCAACTCACACGGTTCTACCTGAACTGCATTTTCTGCTTGGACCAAGAAACGCAAGCGTGCTGGGTGCCAACCTGCTCTTGCATACATTCCTCCTGTGAAGATGACGGTTCCAACATTCGCTCACTGTTTAGCAAACCGGCTGACCTCACGGATCTACTAACTTATCTCTTGCACACAAACGTTTGTGTGACATGCATACAGGAATCGTGACTCAACCAAAACATAGACGATTCGCTGGTCAACATACCTGGTTTTGCAAGTTTTCGACAAGACAGAGAAGAAGCAAACAGAAGTCCCGGGGTGGGTTATTAACCTGCAATAACTCCATTTGGTGCGGCAAGTCTGAAACGTTGTTTGCTTTCTCCTCTTATGGTAGTGACTTCTTAACAGTTTCATATCGACCTAGGTTTTCCCTTACTAGAGCACGATTATTACCAATCTATACATTGTCCATTCTTGCTCACAAATTGAAATTAGCTCTTTCTACATTCATTCTTTTCATTGGTCCTCTGGTTGATGAAACTTTAATTTTTATTGTTGGTAATTTTAATCACGGATCAACCCAACCTTTACTTCCTTTCTGTCAATCAGATCCCTCTCGAATACCAGAAGAGAGGCTGCATTGGACAAGGTTATTACTAATCACTCTAATATCTTCTCTCTCAGACTGACTAGTGATCACTATCTCTTACATCTTAGACCAAAAGTTTACTCGGTTGGCATACCCCACTTTTATTCTAACAAAACAAACCAACAAAATATTCGGAATCTTTCTTCCGACAGACTCCTTCTCTTGAGGAAATCTCTTGCCATCATATCATTGTGGTTTTCCGTCCGACAATCTCCCTGCTCTGTTGAACATATTATAGAAACAGCTAACGTGATTTTCAATTTATGCTGTACTGTGGAAATATTTTTTGTTCACACTGGCAGTGGCGCTCGTGCATATCAATTTATCTGCATCATTAGTCCACTGAACTTCTCAGTTTTCTCTTCGATCCTACTCTCAACCTTCTTGTTTTCCTCCTATTGTTAACCTAAATAGACAGCCAAAAGACAGCAACCAAAAGCTTCGTACGGAAATGAATCCTTAATGGTTGTTTAAACTGAACTGAACTGTGTGTGCGGTTAAAAGCTCTTAGAAGAAAAAAGGAACTAGCGTTTAAGATGCATCAAACAGCCACCATCAAACAGCTGACACTGGAAATCGGGGCAGATATCAAAAGAATGAATGCTTCATTCGCAAAGCAAGTTCTGGGAGCTGGAGATGGAAAACGGTTATGGCAATGGATCAGACTGCTGTACGGACAGAAGAAACGGACAACAAACAAAATTATTGACGTAGACAACCTTGATGCTGCATTCATTTATCCTTCGAATGATCTCCTGTCTCCGTACCGCACAGATTACTTATCTACCATAGACCCGGTCACCCATGAGAAGGTCTATTATCTTCTTAAAACTACGAAAATCACGAACGCAGTTGGCCCCAATGGTCTATCTTCGTCATTACCCAAATATGGCGCTGGCTCAGTCGCAGAGATGTTTGCGTTCCTTAATAAACGAATGAATCCCTCTTGTTTGCATACAAGCCAAATATATGCACTTTGGATGCTATCTCTTCAATGATGCACTTGGTTTGCAAATTTTTAAATGATTCTCAAAAGTCGGTTCGTTGTGTTTTCCTCGATCATTCTTCCGCTTTCGATTCCGTTCCACGATCTGTTCTTCTGCGAAAGTTAAAGTCATTCGATTGCCCCACCAACTTATTTCCACGGCTGAAAGATTACTTCACAGGAAGAATTCAAAGAACGAAAGAAAACGGCACTGTTTCAAAACCGTCAGTGAATAATTCTGGAGCCCTTCAAGGTGCTGTACTCTCTCTCTACTTATTTTCAACTTTCATCAATGACACCCTCAATCCCACCAGCCAAGACCTTTAAGTATGCCAATGATGTATTCTTATGTCAAGCCAGCTCAAACCAATCTGACAGAATCATTTTCCGACAGTGTATTACAAGTGCAATCATTCTCGAACCAATACGTCTAAATGCTTTAAATGCATTTTTTGTCTTTCCTGATCCAAATACCCCTTGGAACTCTCAGTCATCAATTCTGTACCCATCACCAGAACACATGCCACCAAATACCTAGGAGTCACCATAGATAGCAATCAATCTAAGGTGTTCCTCTGATGCGCTAACCGGTGTTGCTAGACGGCATCTTTTTAAATATGCAAGCTACGATAATTTCGAGTGAAGCATGAAACAGTATGTTCCTTTGTTTATCGATGTATTTTTCCCATCATACTTATTCTTCGCTTGCTATTTTCCCTGGACTACTTAAAAGGGAATTCATTACCCTTCGTCGCGGTTTAGTAATCATCAGCCGTGTTTATTTATTTATTTATTCTTTTAAGCAATCTGATTACAAAATTGTGTAATTTGAATATCACTTCATTTGAGAATATCGCTCATAAGATAATCAATGACCCCAGTCATTCACTCAATCTCAATTTATCTGCTTTCCGTTCCGACGCTACAACCCGATCCAATTTTCGCTGCTTGCTCCCTCACATAAACACTCATCGCAACTCAACGGTTCCCTATCTGGCTCGTATTCTCCCTGAGAAGGTGAAGATCAGCAATGAACCAATTTTAAACCTACAAAGATGAACATCTGTTTCAGTTTTATCATTGTTGTATATGAATTTTCATTTCATTTTTTCATCCCATTGTAACGGTGAACACAGTTTTGACTGAAATGTAGGCAGAGTTACCTGCATAAGTCATCGATAATACAATACAATAATGCATCACTTACTGACTGTAAACATGAAATCTCCATTTTAAGTTCAGCGGTGGTGGATTTCAAAAGACATCTACGACCCAAATACCTGAATCATTGCGGTTTTGTTGATTCATAAATCGATTAATGAATGAACATACGTCAGGAAATGCTGGCAGGTTACGTTAAACTCAATAAATCTCTCAAGCTGTGAGTTTCATCAAAAACAAGCACAGTTTTCAAACTGGGATAGTTTTCTTCTGCTTGTTAAGTGACTTCACTGGAGACAAATGTAATGTATAATGATGGCCTCAAGAAAAATATGACAACTAATTTCAGTTTTCCATAGCAAATAGTATCCTTACTGATCTCTTACCATATCCGGTGTCAGATCCGGTCGAACAAGGATGAGAAACAGAGACCACCAGTAGGCTAGCATGCCTGCCGTTCGGTTGACCATTCGACGTTCTGATCGTGCATCAAGCAGAGCCAGACAAGCTTCACGGCTACAGCTTTTGGCGCTTGAAACACGGTGCCACGGTTTGATGGGACCGGAAAAATGAGCAACACGTATGGTCCCACCAAACTGTACCCAGGCGGCAGTGCTGGTGTAGAAGTCAAAACCAAACTCGTCGTGGATTTGGCAAATACAGTTGTATATATAGGCCAAACGATGCGAGATGCCTTTCGTCAACCAGTCAGTAAAATACGTGTTCAATAAACCCTGTAACAAAAGAAAATGTGAAAATTATTCACAATGAATCGTTCATAACCGATCATGTAACACAAATCCATCGACTGTTATCCGATTTCTCTCTGCGGAACGCTCAAACCAAGAAAAATTGAAACACAGATGATCTCGACACGATAACCTTTTGATTTCCAAAACGCTCCAGGTTTACAATATGCAAGTACAGTTCCAAAAAGGTTTTTTGTGTGTAGATTTCATAGTTTACAAACATCAACGCCCTGATATGAACTGAGCTGAACTCGATTTCACTAGCGCGGCGCTAGGCAGTGTAGTGCCGGAAAACGTTCTTACCGTTTTTACATAAAACAATCTAACGAAAATGCACTCCACGGATTCAGCGGACGCATGTTGCACCCCATATGGTTGGTCTGTCTCATCTTGTGACGGGGCAGACTGCACGACAACTTAAATGCTTAATTGCAGGTTACAACAGTTAAGATGAAATGAAGATTTTATCCCAGTGAAAAGACTCAAGTATTTTATACATGACCGAATGGCGTAACATAAAAATTTGAAAAAGAAAGACAACTATACTCTCAGGAAAATCACAATTCTACCCTAAGTCGAATGAGAAAATTCTACGGGTTATAGGATAAAATATTACCTCAGTAGAATAGTCTATGCTCTTTTGTCAACTCTCTGTCTTTACATATTCGCTCACATTTTCTCTGATGTCCAAGATTGTGAAAACAGGATCGACAGACAGCGCCCACAATGCGAGTTTTCTAAATTCTCACATAAAGGTTTATTCACAAGGAGCAAAAGTCCCTGGAATTAGGTTACAATAAGTTTTATCTGATTGGTACTTCGATGTTTTAAACACTCTCAAAGCAGGAAAGTGCAGTAAATGTACTTAATGCGTTCATAGTAACACTTAGAGAGAAGAATCAGTTTCCCTTAGTATCGTGTGCGGTTGCTAGTTTTATGAACCAGAATTAAATTAGATTAGGTTTATTGTGTTCAGTTCCCTTCACATTCTGGGTTATAGTGAAAAAAATTCCATGGTATAAACACCGGGTAGGGTTAATGTCTATGACAATAAAGATAGACATGCAAAGATCGGCTGGATTGTTAATCGCATAATCTCACTTGATCGCGACCGTCAAAACTGCCAGTGCATGATGCTACACGTAGTAAACCGTTGAATGTGTCCATACACGGTTCTAGTACAAAAACACCAGCGTTAAAGCAGTCCGGCCAGTTGGGATCAGGTACGGCGCTCAGCTCTTCTCGTTCGAATAATTCATCGATATTATGAAGGACCTGGAACATGAAAGACATAAATAAGATGCACTTTTGGTCTTTCTGGAACAACGAATGTATTAAAACGTTAGAAATCATGTTCTTTTAACTCTGTGAATTTTACAGCTTGAAACTGATTTCTTGATTAAAATTTTTCATTGATTGAAAGTTTGTATATTTGTGACAGCAAAATCCTAAAAGGTAAAAAATCAATAAATAATAAGCGCTGAATCGAAAGTCTGTTGGAATACGCAATACGTTAGAACCCGAATTATTCGTCCTGGGATCCGTATCCCAGTGCATTTAGCTAAATTTTTCTGCTAACAATGCAGTGGCATTTAAACCAGTTATGCTATAATTTCTACATTTATCTTACCCTCATTTCTTTTGTGATTATTAATGATTGAGTGCTTGGCTTGGTGGCAACCAATATCTAATTATCATTTACCGAACCTGATCGAACAATGTGTATAACTCAACTCGTTTATTGTTGACAATGATGGCCGAGCAGATCTGCGATCTATTACGTTTAAGGTTGCATCAATAAATCATATTATTTCTGACCGAGAACAGTTAATCCAACAGAAAAGTCTCGTCAAACAAATTGGCTATCTTTCATGTTAGCACAAGTCATGCCATCTGTCATCATCCCGTGCTACTCGTGTTAACCTAGTGATGGGTGCTTGCTTATCGATCAGCCGTATAGAGAAAAAAGTAAATACTGTTGGGTAGTTTTGTGGCAATGTTTCTGTGTTTTACTTTCCCAGTCATATTTCCCCTTTTTATTGAGAGGGACAAAGGGTTCGTGGGTACGGCCATAACATGACTTTTCAGTGCCGATCTGTGGATGTAAATCTCCGTTAATTACATTTTTTTATGTTTTCTGAAGAATATTTTGGAATAGAATGATTTCTTCGAAAAACCGAAAAAGTATGCACTGATGACGAGTCCCAAACAGGACGAAACAGCTGTCCCGTGCTTTTGTCGGTTATCACAAGCATTTCCATTGCACGAAAAAATATTTTTTTCTAGAAGACAACTGCGACCGAGTATAACAATTACATTTAAAGGGAGCGAGATCTTTATGATTAATAATGGTGCCAATGCAAAAAGATATTGCTCAGTTAGATGAACACAAACAGTTTATTTGCATTTCTCTCAAATGTTCTGGAGGCTTACTGGGCACAAGACGAACCCTCAAAAAACAGAGTATGCCACAATTTTAGAAAAACAGACCGGATCCGAGTGATTTGTACTTATTCAAAACAGATAATAAAATTCGGATGGATAAGTTCGACGTCGAAGCTTTCAAGTCGTTTTATATACACATACAGCACTCCCCTTAAAACCAGCTTCCACTGTTCTCTGAGAAACATCAAGTTTTGTTTTGTCAACCAGTTTCATTCACTGTATTTTATGGACATTCATAGTGCGTTTGGCAGTCCATCTAGTTCTTCGCATTCAATTTGAGCACATGATATTTTGCACACAATTACCACCTTCGTAAGCAGCATTGTTTTTGCACTCCGGCAGTCCGTTCAATACATACTATTGATGGCACAATATTAAAACTCGATTCTCGTAGCTCGGGTGAACTGAATTCCATTTCGCCTGTTCGCCGAGCTTGCCAGTTTGTCTGCAAACGTTTCGTCACCAGCCGAGATGACATCATCAGTGCTTGTGATGACGTCACCTCGGCTGGTGGTGATACGTTTGCAAACAAATTGCCAAGCTCGGCAAACAGGTCAAATAGAACATAATATTGAACATTAAGGTGAACATGACGAACTGTATTAGCTGTAAAACCTTTTGCCTTCCAGCAGTTCTCACATCACACCACCACTGGAAGGATGATAAAGCTATTCCTATTGAGGATCTTCAAGTCAATTGTGCACAAATCAGAGTTATTGCAGCTCTCGCTTTAACAAGCAAATTCTTCGAAAGTTGACTATTTCCTAGTTCTAAATCATGTATACCCTAACCTTTTACTTTAAGTTACAACAACTTAGAATAATGAATTTGTAAATGCGCAAATCAAATATTTTTCACGTGTGTAGCTTATCTGGTACACCTTGAGAGATTAACTTATTTGAAGGAATTAAGTGCTAAAGTTTGTCCTTTTAGACATTTATCATCAAGCGCCTTACACATTTGCGCTAAAATATTTTAACTACTTTACTTTTTAGTGCAACGTCTAATTCAAATAAAATTGAATTATAGAATACTGTTTGTTTAGTAGCTATAAGTCTTTCGAATTCATCAAGGTAACACTAAAATGTCCAGTTATTTATTGNTACCGTGGTTGGGGTACTTACAAAGTTTGGCTTCCTTGATGACACTTGCCCGTTTTGGTGCGATCTTATGTGACTGGAAGTCGATCGTAATCGCCAAAAGTTTATGTTTTGCTCTTGTGTTTTGAACAACCGACAAACAACTAAATGTGCGTTCAGATTACACCGAAAAGCGAGCTGCTTCAAATATCCTTCTTTCTGGAGTTTGGTTCAGGTCTACCCTATATAGGCACATGTCGTCGATCGTATGAAAGAAAAAGCTAAATTCTTCACAACTGTTTGGGATGCAGAGAAAAATTATGGTGCTTTCTGTGAATCACATTTTTATCCGGTTTGCTGGAGGGAAGAATTTTAGTAGTCTTAACAAATAATAAGTGCGTTTTCTGGATAGAGAAGCAGATCAAATGTGTTAATCCGGTGACGCGAATCGGGTACATCGGTTGACACCATTTCACACTCATGTAGTCAGAAGATGTTCCTTGAAAACCAAAAGGTAGTTCTTTGAATTCAAGAAGATATTGGGCTAGTATTCTGCTTTTCAACGATGAAAGCAATATTAATTTACACTAGTTAATCCAAATGAACTCTTACCTGTTAGAAAAAATACTGTAAATAGGATCACTGGTTGCTTCATAAAATGATTTACCCTTTCAACATGTTTGCGTAGGAATAAAATATAATTTCATGAAATACAGAACGTAATTCATTTCCTTTTCTGGTTTGTTCAAGTGAACTTACCAAATTCAAAAACCTTCCCAAAATTAAAGACAAACGAAGAAAAACCGCTTCTTTTTCTGTGATAAAGTTTACCATTCCCTCCTCTTACATTACTCGTGTATTAGGACATCAGTAGCTGTGTGTAGCTATGCTACTATATCCGTCCTGTCTTCCTACACTTTCGGACGCGACAACCGTTTAATTGCAGATCAATTAGCCTCCAGAAGGTATACCATAGATTATATCGAGTTTTAGAGATCAGCTAACCTTAAAAAGAATGCGTGTTTGGGAAGCAGATAAACCAAATAAACTTTCAAAAAGACTCGATCATCCGAGACATAGATAATGAGTTGATTACACTACATGTATATAGCAGTAGAATGGCGGATAATGCACTGTTCATTAGGAAACAATGAGCTACATGACTTATGTGAATGTTTCTAACAATCCACGATTTATTTTGTAACGTGCGAAACATGAACCGATCCAAAGACCCTACTTTCGACTCTAAAACAACAAAGAAATCATATTGATCTTTGGTACCATAAGTCGTTGAGTATTACGCTCACTTTCCTCGAAAAAATGGCCGAGTTTAGTCAGCAGATGAGTTTGCAATACGGCATTCTCCGCAAATTTTCTCTTGATGAGAGATACTGGTTTTTCACCATCAATTTATTTTGCAAAAATTCACATCATCTTTGCCTAAGCTGTTATTAGACTGATCATGGACTCGCATTCATTAATACACCATTGGGAATATATAGAATGAAATTTGTACGATGAATTTGGTATCTAAAATTAGTCAAACAACGATAACAAGTGGCTCTATGTTTGCAGATCGTTTTATAGGAAGCAAGTGACATGCATTTTCCCGTCCCCTCCCATATATTAGTAGTCTGTAAACCTAAAAGCACCTTGGTACTTGAAACTTTTTGTTCGTGAAACAGATTAACTTTGGACAGTTATTCTGTGTTTTTTCAGCACGGAGCGGCACAAGTCGACTCGGTATTCCGATTCGATGATTGTCTATCCGACAGCGGGTGCATATCGGCTGTGGTAAATCTGTGACTAGTTGTTGATGCTTTGTTTGTTTCATCATGTTCACTCATTGATCAACCCGCACCATTGGCTGTGAAACGTTTGATGGTCAGATGAACAATGCACACACACGTTTAGCCAAATTCTGTCGAGAGGCGTGGCCGCAGCGGCATCGGTTTTCGTTCGGACGCGTGTACGCATGCACGCAAAACGCGTCGTTCGCGATCAGTGTGATCAAAATGCAAAGCGTACGCCCGTCAAAGAATCCGACGCGTATTGTTATACGATTACGTTCAAGGTGTGATTACGTGTAAGTGGTCTTCTCGTGTTAAAAACACACGCACACATGTGCACATGTTTGCAGTTCAGCATAATGGCTGGAAACATGTATACACAAAGACACACACGACCACACAGATTTGAGGAATATATCACTAGTATAATTATTGGTATTCGCCCATGTAACATTAGTAGTAAACAAAAGATTGTAAACCGAATGACTAACGAAATTTGCCGATGTACACACAAAGATGGTAATCCTCATTGATAGATTCTTGGAGAACATTGTAATCAAGTGTCTAGGGTAAAACTGTACGTTATCTTGGATTCAAGCACAGTATTATTGTCGAAAAACATCATCTGCATTCTCTATGAAGTGTAAACTTTAACTCCTAGTTTAGTGCGATATCTATTTGCATTTATAAACAGGCATATTTCACATTTAGTTTCAGACAACATAAAATCATTACGCTTTTATTGTCAAGCAATGCAATCATTATCAAGGCGATATGTGATCCGTTGGTTTTTACCACCACTAAGATTAGCATTATGTCAAATTATTCTGTATTTCATCATTGTAAACTAAAATTTTCTACTTCTCATATAAATTTAGTCTAAATCCGCATACCGCTTATCTTCGGTTAAAAAAATCCAAAGCATTAAGTTTAGGAAAAAACTTGAGGAAAATTCAAATGGCTGTAGAACTTTTGGTTCTCAATCTCTGAACCCTGTCCCAGTGAAAAGTAGTAATCTTCGGAGGCCGTTCAATTTGTTTTAATTGATACTTGATCACGACAATCTTTACTTAAGTATCATTGTCTGTTCTAGATTTTGTAAACAAAATAATAGAGCTTTCAACTACTTTTAGTCTTTGTGAATAGAGCAACAAAATGTGGACACTTCTGTTTTCTTTCAAAACGTATCGGAAAAATAAAACCCTGGTACTTGATCAAGGAACCTGACTGAACCACTGCTATGATACCTTCGAAATAAGGAGTTCAGTACGAGCATTTAACATTTTTGGGAAACTTAAGTAAACTTCCTATTGGATTTCCTCGAGTACAGAGCAAACAAAGCGTGAACTCAAAAGCTAGCCGGGTTAGATCCCCAGTTGTGTAGACAGATCCGCATTTCTGATGAGATACAGACAGGTTGAAATAGTTGTACAGTACTTCCTAGAACCTTAGTTCACTCTTCATTTGCCCTATACACAACAAATTCCACTACAAAATTGAATCAACCCCTCCACTATTCTCATGGGAGTGAATTTTGTCAAAAATAGTTCGGCGTACCCGTCCCCGCATAATAGTATACATGAATGTTGTTTACTTGAACTGGTTGGCTCCTCGAGTCTTGTAAGCGGATGTTACCTTGTATCATCTGTTTCTAAAACTGCCATACTGAAGATTTATATGTGTGTTATTTTTATCCTTAAACCACTTAAGCTGAGTATCGTTGTTAGTTATTGTTTGAAATGCATTTAAAATATTTTCATGATTAAGTAAACCTGTGACAAAAAAATCTACTTTATCAGTTGATGTTTATAAAAGATATATTGGTGAAAATGGCACTTGCTCCTAGATCAGCTCTGAGAATACGTTTAATGAAAAAATATTACTTTGCCAAATAATCTCAATTTGTTTAGAAAATACCTTGCAAGAATAAAATCACATCACGAAGACTTAAACAGATAATATGTCAAACAAAGTGATAACTAGATCAGATATAAATCTATATTCAACATATAGAGTACTTGGAACTGCATAATGGGTAATTACATCCCAATCATCCTTCTTTTTCCGCCTCCAGTTCTATCTGCAATCATTTATACATCTATGCATATTGTGCCAGTTTAACACGATTATAAAACACTGACAACAACACTGACTTTTGAGTTTTCATTACGTTAAGCTTCACAGCGGTGAGCCAAACCGACAACAGGTCACTCAACTTAGTCATTTATGCAGCAACATAGTTCGTTGGAGTTTTGTAACACTTCAATGGACAACGCGCTTTATTGTTATGTTTAAAAACCGCTATAGATTTTCACTAATGTTTCCTGAATATCTTTAAATATTTTGTTTGACGACCATAAAACTCTGTCTCTTAGATATTCTCCTGTCAAATTTCTTATTGGTGTAAAGACAACGAAGAGTGCCGTTCAATTCAATTTAAACCATGCCCGTTTGCATCAAGCAGTACAGAACGATAGGAAAGCTTAAAGTAGAGTAGAAGATAAAATGGGAAACTTCAGTGGACTAGGATTGCAAATAAATTGAGAAGATGCAGGAACGTTATTGCTTGAGACACGCAGCAGTATCACTTAGTGTCTCTATTCACGGATTACGATCATCCTGAGAGCCTAACGGGACCTATATGACCAAGTTTACAGGTTAGGGTTTGTATACCATAGTGCCATGTCTCATTTTAACCAACCTTGGCTTTGTTTCACCTACTACCGGCCTCGGAAACCATCGCTTGCCTTGGCAACTTATTTGGTGAAATGCGTAACACATGTCCCAACCAACGTAATACATGGAGATCGACCACTTGCTTCAGTGGGAAACCGCGGTTACCTATAACTCTACGCCTGCTCGTCCGGCTGCTTCATCAGATTCGTGCAATACTGCGTAGACAGCGCTGTTCAAGCAACAACTGTCTATTTTTATCCTGTTTTTTCAATGGCCAAGTTTCTTAGCAGTATAGAAGCACTGGCCAAACTTCCGCGGCATATACTCGATTCTTCCCAGACAGCCGGACGTCGCAACAGCGCCACAGATGTCTCAAGTTGGCAAATGTCAACCGAGCCCTCTGTATGCAAGTAGACACTTCATCCGTGGTGCGTCCACCGGGTGAGATGTAGCTGCTCAAATAAAAAACTTATCCACTTGCACTATTACTTCCCCATTTAGAGTTAGTCTGGGTGTTCGGCCAGCCCGGGCTTTTAGTAACATTTTACACTTTGAAGATAACCAACAGTCAAGTAGAAGAACAGGGTGACTGGTTTTCAGTTAAAATTTGAAAACGAAATCGTGCCTAACTATTGTGTCCTAGTGAAAACTTCAACTAACTATGACTCCAAGCTTACTAAAGAAACCCTGTATTTGAATAACATTATTCTCTCTTGTCTTTGAGTCACACAGGAAAAGCATAAGAGAACTTTTGGATTTCATCTGCAGAATTCTAAATGCCCCGGGGTATTTTTGTGCACTCAAAGGGTGAACTTCTAACAGTTCAGAATTGGTAAGGCCAAATTTCACGTTGTTGTGAAGATGCGCTTCCCTTTCTGCTTCAAAAGTTCCAGGGTTCATCAATTTTGTTTTAAATGGAGAAATTTTGCAACTCATTCATCCTATGTCCTATAAGTTGTGGCTCAACCAAAAGAAAGATGACACAATGATTCAATTGGACAAGTCTGTTTGCTTTAACCAGGACGGGTAACGTTGCAAACAAAATCTACGAGAAAGCTTCATCATCTACATAAACTCCAAGTGACGTGGCAAGTCCGAAAACTTCTTCAACTATTCTCAAGATGGCTACAATTACCCGATAGTTATCTGCAATTCCAAATTTTATCATGTTTATTTCACTACCATACAATTATAAGACAGCGATGATTTTCCTTTAGTCACAATGTCATTTCTGGTGAATTGCATGCACAAACCTTTTGATAATTTTAAGCGGCCTCTTACATCTTTTATTCTACCTCAATTTGTATTTTATTCTGGCACCCATTATCAAGTCTTCCATTTTGAAATGTACTACTACCAATCACTTGCATGTGCGTTGTTTGAAATATTTCTCTCTAGAGTAATAATTATCACAAATTGAGTTTTGTTATACCTCAAATTTACTCACACTCAGGTTGTACGTTTACTCTACCAAAACTGTTGATGTTTCAAGGATGTAAATTATTCTTGAGAATTTTGCTCTACTAGTAAGTTACAACTGTCTTTTTCTGTCAAAGCCCTCTTCTCTTCAGTGTGACATCTTCATTGTTTGCCTCAAATTATTTTTTGATATTTTGTCCTGTTATTTTTTTGTTCCTACAGTACCGTAGTATATTACCTATTTTCTTAAATGTATTTATCGTCGGTAGAAACTTGCTAAAGCTAAACTCGGAAATGTAAAATATTGAATCTGAATTTCTTCCTGATTACAAATATACTTGGTATGAAGGCAGGTTGTTTTGCTGACAAGAAAATAGTTCTAACTTTTTTCACTAAAACAAAACATCTGGATGATGCATTCATTCGTTTCTCATCTGAAACTCTCCAGTTAAATCCCACCCGGAGTTTTCCCAACAACATTTGTTGGTTGAAATGTTGTTATTCTACTTAATCATCATCTACAACTTATTTGTATGAATTTAGACGTAAAAATGTTCAACTTTAATTACAGCGATACTTCGTCGTTCTTGCGCAATTGTTTGATCTTTCACTCATGCTATGAAGCACTCCTAAGAGTTGGAGCTCGGTAAGGATTACTTTCATTCCTGAGGCCCCAAACCAATCATGTAAACTAAAAGTTGTGAATCGGTTGGTTCTAGAACGTTCTCGACTGTATTTCAAGAGCCACAATAACACTTAACTTAACACTTAACTAGATTCCGCGCGATGAAACTGTTACTAATTGAATGCCGCCTGTTCTGTATTTATCTCCTTCTCAATTATCAGGATAATGCATCCAAATGTTTCCATTTAGCTTTTCGTGTTCGGTCTACAGTTTCTGATTTTATGCACCATTTGTTCCTCTGTAACAATATGCATTATCATGGACTGGTTGAAAGATTACATTTCTAAACGCTAGAAAGTTACTAAATGAAGAAAATATACAGTCACTTCTGTCACTAGACCATTCTAGCATATTACTGGGTACCGTTCAATACCTTATTTTTTACAGTTCACATTATAGACATAGCGATTACCACCTGAGTACGTTACTTGAGCGTGCTAGCGACACTTCTATTTCTATCGTTCGTTTCAATCAATCCAAATCCGAAAATTGCAACACCAGCGTTTTATATAAAACGTGAATATATTCACGTTTTATACATATATATATGCATATATATATATACATATATGCATACGTAAAACGAAAAAATCCGGTATATAATAAAAATGACTCCATTATGTGAAGGAAACATTCTCAAAGACTTGTTCAGATAATAAAAAGAACTCTTTCAAAGATAGATGAAAATGATTACCATGAATAAGGAACAAAATATTTCAAAGCGAATTACAGCTCACCAGTGTATCTGCATCCAAAAAGACAATTTTTTCAAACTGTACCATTGACCAGCAATGTATCTTTGTGAAAGAAATTGTGAGCTCCTTTCGGGATAACATATTTAGGCTCTCTTTGTCGGTATTGTAAATAGCATTAACTTCGATCACGTTATCGTAATGTTTCAGCAATAAATTTCTGCAAACGGATACATAATTCCGTTTAAAAGCACAAACCTCATGCTGCCAGGTACTTCGGAAGTTACCAGGACGGATAGCTCTTTCTGTGTTTGCACTTGTCGTAATGAAACTGCTAGCACCAATGCTCCGATACAGTACTCTTCGTTGGTGACCAAAGTCATGAAAGTCTCTCTCTTCATTCTGTCTGCGCCGGCACAGTGACTACTATTCATCCTTTTCAATTTTCGCAATCTTCGTTCATCTAGGATTCGCTGCCTCTTTGAAAATCATCACGTACACACCAAATGCGTTCTCATTGAAAGTTCATCTTTCAATAGAGAATTAAAACAAAAGCTGCATTTATTGACACATGTCATTCCAATCAAGATTTTGACCAACGAAAATAGTTTATTTACGACATTTCCCCTTTAAACGCCGATCTTTCTCATCATGAAAGGACCCTAATTTTTTGTATTGCCCACAATTACCAATTGTACTGAAGTCTTGAAGTGAATCCTAGGTTTGAGGCTGGGGCCCAGTTGTCCAGGATACTTGATCGCTTCTTTTATCTGTTCGTGGAAAATGAAACTAGGAAATCACAAATACCAGCAGGGCAATATATATTCTATTAATTCTGGAAACATCATAATTACTCAGTTCCTATAGCAAAAGTTCAAAAAAATGAAGAGGTCTTCAATACCCTCAAGATGCTGGATTGCTCGGTTGATTGGAAGTGAGAGGCCAATTGGAATTCTTTTGTTGTTTAGGTTCTTCCATTTGATTGGTTGGTATTCTCTTTACGGATTGTGCAAAAGAAAAGAAGAAAACTTGGAAGCAGATCTTGTTGGGGCTGATCGGTAACAGTGAACACTAATAGCAAGAATGAATGAGAAAAAAATCCTTTTTTGTATCTTTGTTTTTTTGTTTCTTTTGGGTATGCGAAGTATGAGCAAGAAACTGAGCACAAGGAATCAATAAAGGTGGAGTAGAACAGGAAATACTTGGGAGATAAACTTGTCGTAGGTCGACAGAGTACTATGTTAACACTGGAAACGAACTGGTTTACGGACCTAGCGACTGCGGCGGTTTTACTTTACCAGTATCGATGGTGGTGTTCAGTAGCGGTTGTCTGTGGCTCTGGTTAATGTGGGGTCTTCTGACGGTGGATCTGTAGTTTCCTTAGGCGGAATAGAAGTCACGTTGTCTTGCAAGAACGCAGGATTTAGTCGGACTAAACTAACGGATTCCTTTTTTCCGTTGACTTCTATTATGGCACACTTGTCTTTACGCACGACAATCTTATGTGGACCAGTATATGGTGCCTGCAGAGGTGTGCTGGATGCTATCTACGCGAAGAAAAACGTGCATGCATCGCGTAAGATCCTTCGTTAAGTAAACGGGTACTGTTTGCTGCCGTGTAGTAGCAGCGTGTACCTCACGCATGTGATGCGCGAGTCGTTGTGCAAAATCTGAGTAGTTAAAGCTACGGTGGGGCTTGGGTGAAACGAATCCACCCGGAAGACGTAGCGTGCAGCCGAGGGCTAGTGCGGCCGGTGTACTGCGCAAGTCGGTTTTTATCGTGTTCCGAATACCCCACAGGACAAACGGAAGAGCCTCATGCCATTCTGAACTGGGATGTGTCTTGAGGGCTGCTTTGAATTGTCTATGGAAGCGCTCGACCAGACCGTCAACCGCCGGTTGTGCAAGCGTGTTTGCACCCTAACATAGTGAGGAGTACTTTAAATGACCCTTCGAAATGCGAACCTCTGCCGGTGAAGACGGTCACTGGGCAGCCCTATGTTGCTGCCCAATGCTCCAAAAACACCTTAGCTGTCGTTTCGGATGAGCAATTAGGAAGTGCAACTGCCTCTGACCAACGGGAGAAACGGTCAACGCAAGTCATTAGGTATGTGAAACCTCCTGACGGCGGCAGTGATCGTACTAAATCGACGTGGATGTGCTGGAGACAGGCGGTTGGAGTATCGAAGTTGCCTGACGGCGTCTTGGTGTGACGTAAAATCTTACAACATTGACACTCTAAGCAGGAACGTGCCCAAGTAGTTACATAATAATAATAATAATAAGTGTATATTTCACGAAGCCCCGTGAGGCATGCATAGGCATGATCAAATGTACAACATAATCCTCCGTACAGGACAGGCCCAAAATGGGGGGGGGGAATTGAAGGTCGCAGTGAACATAATTACAAATGGAACACAAAGTGGACAAGGTATCAGAGAATAAGGATCGAGATGGCAGAATGCACCAAAAGAGCAAGTCGGTGGATGTAGGACGAAAAACAAGAATCGTTATACCGGATGAATGATGAGATAATTGGAAATACGACAATCAGTGAGTAAAAGAACAAGAGGCAGCCTGCCGATCGTTGGACTGGAATGGACAGAACTGGGGGTTACTCAGAGTGTGCATGGTGGGAAAGCAGCCCAGTCATTGGAGGATTTGATTATATCTTGCTTTTGGTTTTTTAGTAATACTCCGAATAAATTCACCACTGGATATCGTGCCAATCTAACGGAAGACGCCTTTATTTTCCTTACAGCAGCAGATCTCTGGAAAGGAAGACAGAAACGCAAAACAGTCTAGGTTTTAACCTAGCTGATGAAGGAATGGGAGGG
>UZAN01045312.1:0-10132 GCA_900618425.1 Echinostoma caproni
AGATCTATCATGAATGAGATCTTCGAGTCTGTGGTGATGAGGCTCATACGGGAAATTACCGTCTGCCTCTAATTGAAGAACATTGAACATTGAACATTGAACATTAATTGACTAGTTGTTTGAATTTTCACTCCTTTTTCATTACATGCTTTCGTATGATGAACAGCAGACAGGGAAAGCCCCGTAGTCACGAGGACCTGCTATTCAGTGATGGAAACCGGTAACATGATCCCCGGGAGGGGGAGTGGCGAATCACATAAGGCCCGATAGGTTGAAAAAATTTATTGAGTAGAAAATAAACAATAGATCTTTTTCCATCTTATATTGGTTCATAGGTGGCTTACGTCTTAATACATGATACAGTGGTCTTATGAATTTATTTTCCGGATATCCTTTTGCTAATGTCAGACAAATACTAATTATATCCAGTTTTGAAAAGCAGTAGTTTAAAACGCAGTTTCTGGTCGCTCATTGGGTGTACCAACTTCGAGAATCGGATGCATATATGATAAGACAACCCTCGACTCATCGTTATTTCAACTCAAACCTTAATTGTATTCATAATGCATCGATGAAATGAACTATGGTGATGAGTTACCGGACCTCATTACGCATAGATACTGGCTGAAAGCTAAAAAAATTTCAAAATTAATTAAATAAAAATAAAAATGGATCGATTGTTTAACAATGATTGATCGTAACTGGAGGATCATATCGGGATTCATAGCTGTATTTGTCCGACGTTCCGGATCATGCCGTGATTTTAGTTTAGTTTTTTAGTTTACTATCGAGGATCTGAATTCAACGGTTCCCTGGTCGACAATATCATTCATTTTACTATGGCTTTCAAGGGATAGATGTATTCTGCTTCTATGTAAAACAAAATTCTTCTTGTTTGAAAATCGTACATGTGTGAAGAAATCATTCTGTTTAAAAAGACTGTAAATCCGGGATATATATATATATATTTGTTTGCCTCGTTGTTTTCATTATTCATCAGTGGGAGATCATCTGGCGTTAACCAATGCGTGCTAGTTTAAGAACGCTGATGCCGAGGCAGGCATGCATTTTCCAGCTGTGGGAAACAAGGTTGATATTGAACTGATTTTATCCAGGGAACGCTTCTTGTTCGAAATGCCGTTCAGAAACAGTGGGCTATTTTTTTTCAACTTTACTGTCCTTTTCAGTTCACGAAATGCACGGTTGATTAACCAATCAACCGATGTATCACCCTGGAGATCTTGTGTTCGTTACCCAACACCGCTGTCTGACATCGCCGGTTTCAGTGTACTTTATGAAAGAGCTTTTATTGGCCGCTTGCTATTTCACAAATTTTTTCGTACAATGATTTGTTGTATAAAATCAAGTGTAAAAGAAAAATTCCAGTCTAAAAGCCAGATTTTTAGTTCCGATGAACTTTCAACAGACAAGAATGAAATTATTTCTCGTAAAATAAGAGATTAATGTCAGCTGAATTGCCTGTCAATTCTCCTTTAATAAATCTCTTTTTTTTTCTAGCTTACGTTGGTGCATCATAGTGTTACGTTGACCCAGCCGGAGCCGGGAAGATTAATTTAGTTTGTGGAGGAATGCGTCCTTTAAATAAACTGATTTACTGTTTCACAGATTGTTTCAGTCAGTGCGATCCTCCAACTACTCGATCGATATCATCTGTTGATGATCGGAGCCACTAGAGTTAACAAATTCAATTAATCGGGAAATTGTTATCCTTCCTTCCTAAATCAGTTGAGACTTCCATCAGAAATATTAAGAAGACAGTGAAGGTTTGTCCAGATCATCCATACCTCATTTACATTTAGGAATCGTAGATGAAGTCAGTACCCATTTGTGAAGTGAAACATATCCTCAGAGGTTTATTAAGTAAGCTGCTTGTAGGACCAGGACGAGGAGTTTGATGATCCGAGTGAAACCATTTTTTTTGATGTGACAAAAATATCTCAGTTCAGCACAGCGATACATCTTACACCAATCTCTTTGCGCTCGATGCTCCTTGTCTGCGAGAATCTCTCAAACCCCATTCGAGTCTGTTCTTGGGACTCGTGCTCACTCGCATCAGTTTGTACCTTGCGTTCTCTCCTGACAACTACCATAGGAAAGTTCAATCAACCTAGCTACTAAACTCTGGCTACAATGTCGCTAGTTTAAGGTTTGATCGAGTGTGCATAGTTCACAAACCTGGACAAAATTGGAACTTGTGGATGAATGAAATGAACTCCTATACAGTATTCCGTCCAATACGAAATCATGAACATTTTTTTCTCTTTCATAAAGAACTATCGTACCGAGATTAGTGTGGACTCGGACTCATGGGAAATACAATAATAGCAATAGTAATATTACGCTTGTGCAAAGTAAGCTTCTCATCAACCCAGATAATAGTGTTCGCCTCATAGTCGGATATCATCATATTTGGAAAAACGCACTCAAGGTAACTTCACTCGTACCGCCTTATCCTTGTGACGCAGTATGCTATCGTTACAGCCGAGACCATCTCAGTCCGATTGCTGTATCCATCACATTGTTTCCGTCGCATATTTGTACACAGTCTACAGCTTTCCTGATCCGAGCGTATTTCTCGAGTTGAGAGAGTGGTGCACAATTTACCACATCCATTATTGAACGACAATGCTTCTCATTCACTAGAGACGATCAGTAGGTCGTTGAAATGGTGTAACGGTTTTGGAGGTGATGGGTGGTTCGACGTGTTGACTTCCATATTCCTCATTGCCGCCGAGTTGAAAACAGTGAAGCGTCTGCTGGGTGGCAATAGGCCAACATACAAAAAGGTAAACCGATAGACAAACAGACACACAGACCTGTCATACGGCGCCTCGATCTCACTAGCATTTCATTGGTCAATTATGAACCAATTAGATGCCGGAAAAGTTGCGGTATAGTTGATCTGATGCGTGGTGCTTGGTGTGCTCCCTCGAGCGGCACAACTCTACGCACAACTGACTAGGGATGCACGACGAGCTTCATGTCCCAATCTAACATAATATGAATACCATAGTACGTGGCAAAATGAGCTTTGAAATGCAAAGTTTATGTAGCCAGATATCGAGAGTTCTTTCCGCTAAAAGGCTGACGTGAATGGTCACTAGGTTTACATTTCTACATCAAACCGTCTTTTGTGTGCAACATATACTGAGCGATTAAGTGAAGCATCCTTCATTGGCCAAGTGGGAACAACTCGTTCTTTTACGTGACAGCTTTTGAACTTGCATCTCTGTCACTTAGGAGAAAAATCAGAGATGAGGGAGTTAGACCAAAGGGGAATGATCATCTCCCCAATTAACGTGGAGGAAAATACCGGTCAGACCGGATAACCGATTTGCTGAAAGAGGCAGGCTCATAATAAGGATACTACATTGCTGTTCTCCTTCACACCCCTACATAGCGCAAATATCATTGGGTACCGGAAAAAATTCGTTCGGTCCAAGGTGTTCACGCTTGGAGGCGGTTGGGAGAATGCTCAGACAACAACACGAGTGCTTTTAAAACAGGAAAGCATAGTTAGCACCCATTCATCTTCTCACTGGACAGCGTAGAACTATTGGTAACTAGAGCGGTTGAAATAAGACATCAAAAAAGAATTCATTGCTAACTGTTTTCCACCATGTCTTCAGTATACTAGTTTGAGTGTCGACTCGTCCTCGCATGATCCAACATTTCGGTAGTCTTGCAGTTTGTATTTCAATTTTACTCTTTAGGTATTGTCAATTTCTGAAAGTGACGTTTCCAAATTGCACTTACTGCACCTGAGATTCCTCGCTCCCAATCGGTTTTTGTCCTGACATCATTTTCACACTCATATGCATTTACTTTTCTCCCCAACCAACCCTATTGAGATGCAATACCCCTCATCAGGTTAAACTTCATTCTTATGCAAATTACTGACAGTTGCCTTACCCCGAACGACTGGAAACGTCTTTCTTAGTGACCGTCTCAACAGGATTCAAGATTCATATGGTAAAAAGGGAAATTGTAGTGATTATTCTATGAGGACCTAGTAGCCTTAATACCGACGGGATTAAATGTTACTACATCAATTACAATAGCCACAGTCGGAGTTGTCACCGACGCTCTCAAAAATCTGAGTGTGCACAATAACACAAACACACCTGATGACGTTCACCACAAATCGCTGAAATCTTTGATTCGGGGCGCGGGTTTTGCACACATGCTGTTCCAAGCAGTCCATCAGTGAATCAGGGTGTTGATTCTATACAATATTTTTCAGCTGAGATGCTACCAACCTGAATAAAAGACCAATTACCGCATACGTAAACCTGACGAGCAGTAGCCCCCGCGAAACCGGTTTTGTGATTCACGCGGAAATTTTGTCTAGTCATTTACGTACCACTTATTGCAACTCATAAGGGTCCTCTGTGAAACGCTCGAATGATCTTGAAGGTGCAAACAGGCTTTCTCCAATGTAAAAATTTATTAAAAAATAACGGACTGTGGGCTGTCTTGAGCACAGAACTAGTGGATGTTTTCTGTCAGTGTTTATGTACACTGCATCATGGTCATGTTCTCTTAAATCGTGTGCTTGCTCTAGCAGGTTTCAACAGTACAGTCTACCGGGACCGAGATCACCGATTAGCTCAGAATGGGTGATAATCAATCAGGACTACGTTCTAGACAGTGAGCTATAGAATAATAATGTTAATAATAATAATAATAATGGTAATAATAATACATTTAGATCGAGCGAAAGTCGGACCAACAATCTGTTGCGGCTGACCACAGAGAAAAAGCAAGATACACGTGGTAAGTTCTGTACAAAACTTGCCGTTTATTTGTTGATTAGCATAACGGACACACGTCTGTCTGACGATCGAAAATAAATTTAAATTTCTTTTAAGAACAGGGGTTAATTTGCTTTAAATTAGTGAAGAATCTCAGGTAAAATGCACTGTTCACTGCTTAGGTGGACAAAATTGAGAAACCAAGGAGGTCTATAAATCATTTATCATCGAGTAACTAGGGGATCGGACTGGTTACCAGGGTTGATCAAACCTTTTAGAAATTAGCCTCGTTATCAGAGACGTTGAAAGAAGGACTGGAGGGGGGTGGGAGAACAGAGGCAAGGATTGGCCGTAGGAGATACGCCGTGCTCTGATATGTGAAAATGTAATCGGGATTCAACTGAAGATCGTTCTATACCGGTAAGTTTGGACTATGATTGCATCAGATCGTTTTCTAATATGGCTTTACAGACCAATATTTATGGAATACTCCTACTTGGTAATCGGGAAACCAATTCGGTACGATCGAATCTGCCTTTCGGCGTTTACAGTTACATGCGTGTTACGGTACAAACTACGCTGGATTATCGGTTGTTTGCAAACAGGTAGTGAGTAGGGTTAAGTAAATTGAGAAACAGAAAACGAAGACCGATAATGTACAGAGTGGGAAGCAAGAGGAGAGGTTCACGGGTCTTATTTGTGGTGTTCTGTTAACCTTAGTAAGGCAAAACTGATAGCGATTTCTGATGTCATCCGAGCGTGACAAAGGTCATGAGCGGATTCACTCTCTAGGTCAGCTCAAGGCCGTAACAGCGGGAGTTTTTATCAGTTTTTTCTCTGCTCACAGCAATGGGTTTAGTGGTCTAATTGCTATTGACAGTTGACGTTTCGATATATTCCGAGGTACTTGGATATATGAAATTGAAATTTTTGCCAGTTTGGCTACGACTGCACTGATAATCAGTGTTTTCACTTCTTCAGTAATATATCATTCGTGTGGGAAATCATAGATTGTGTGAAGGCATTGTACGGAAGATAATCGTCACCGGATTCGGAAAATAAACCCACTATGAGGAATTTTCCAGTCATTTCTCAGTGATCTGGAGCACAATTTAGAAGTCTCTATTCGATAAGTCATTGGTAGTATATCTGTTGAAAAATCCAAATCGTCTCACGTAGGATATTGTAATAATAAGTAAGTTGAGTAAAATGCGAGATAAGCTATAGTTTGGCGGTTTAGGGACAGAAGAAACGGTACACAGGTGACCCAGATATCTAACGCCTAAAGATTATAGTTAGTTATGGTTAGAACGGACAAAAAAGGTTGTACTTTAAACATACTTGAGTTGTAGAGACAAAGAGGATCAGATGTCGATCGAAACGAAAAAAAACTCGTAGGAGTTTAAATAAAAAACAACACTTGAATCAAAGCAACCAGGAGAGTGAAGAAATCAATACTCACTGAAGAGGCTTCTGTGAAAAACCACATTGTGCATACTGAATTTGACCGGTTTTCTCAGAATTGGTGATGAACAGCTGTGGATATATTTTTAAACCAGAATAGATTCGAAAGGGGAATGGAGTAATTACCTTTTCGGTGTATATTACATGAGTGGTTTTAGACTGAGAACCGATGTTGAATCGGTGCTAGTGGCTAACGCGCACTTCCGTTCTTACTCGATATATTTCCATGATAAACCTAAACGGTGACTAAAGTATAGGATGAAATCGATTACCGTGCACGATTGCATCGACTGGAAGGTTATTTTTGGTTAGTTAAACCGAAGGCAATGCTGTTCTCAAAACAAAATTGGACGGATAAAATGGGTCTTATAAGCAGATTGAGGTAGGCTGAGCAGTCAAATGTGTGTTATGGTCGGGTAGTAAAGGATCTCCGCAAATTCTCTACCTTTCTGGTCACTTAAAGGAACGTGTGAAGTTGAAATTTTAAGGACAAATAACCAGACAATCACAACTTGGACGACCTACAGTATATTTTCTCAGAAGCCCTTTGTTTCACGAAATAAAAGCAATATAACAGAAATTGTTTAGCTACAGGATAAAAGTAGCCATCAAACAGACCCAGAAGCTGACTAAATTCATTGTAAGGTCTCTTTAGAGAAATCAAAAAAGTGATGTTACCTCTAAACACCGTCACCACAAAAATCACTTGCCGTATTTTCGGTGATCTGTCACAATCATCCCCGGTACGGTATCATTACGAAATACCTCTTAACAAAGCGACAATTTTACGTACAGTCAATGTAAGCTGTACTAAAGTAGGTAGTGTGTTCCGATTTCCTTCATAATATTCCCCGAGTTAACTTGCAAGCTTTTCTTGACAGTTTAAGTGTAACTAGTGTAACTAATTTCGGTATGCGTTTTACACCTTCGAAGTGTAAAAGGGTCGCCTGGTCGAGTTCCCAACCTCGTTCCTATTGAAGAAGTAAAAGGTAGTGAACAAATTTTGCTATCTGGGCAGGTATATCGCACCCGGCGAAAGCATCGCGGATGAAGTATTTGCCAAAATCCCTTATCTGTAACGCCATCGCGATGTTTGGCTGTCTATGAAGGATCGAGTGTCTGATGCAGGAAATTGACCAGTTTTGCTACACGGCACAGAGACTTGGCTAGTACGAAAACAAGAAACCGGTGACCTCAGATCAGTTCAGTTTGCACAACCATTGGCCATGCACTTTCGTGCGCTGGATTTAGTCACCCCTTGACTGTCTATCGTCTACTCGTTTGAAGATCAGATGCAAACTTTTAATTCTTAAGAAAAGAACAACAAAAACCTGCGTTAGTGAAAGGATCTTTCTTGCTGACATTACATATATGTATAAGATCCAAATGACATATCAGTGTAAGATCCCTAATAATTAGAATTCCGCTGTACTGGTTATTGATATGGGTTATGTGAATGCTCAGCAGCGTGCTTAAGGTCAACGCCCTGTTCGATTTATAATTCCGTCTGAGGTGAATTTTAAGCCTTTAAGATGATCGTTACTTACGTCTGTTTGATTGTGATGTATTAAGGTGAACTGTAATCGGTAATCACCGGACTACAACCCTCGCGCAGTATATTTGATTCAGTATTCTGGACTATTGCTTGTGTACACTCGCCGACATATGAACTAGTTCAGATTTGATTTGATAGATGCGAGTGGAGCAGAAAACGGATTCCGTGGAGAGTTTGGCCTATCCCAATGAATTTCAAGTACGGTGACAGAGGCAGGCACACTTCCCGGTTTAAAATTATTGCAAATTTTCAAGAATTGAAGCTTTTTTGTTTTCCGTCACAGAACTTTATACAATTCTTCAAAGTCGATGCAAATTTCTTTCACTTCTAATCATAGATGGAATTGTTTGTAAAAAGTGTCCACTTAACCCAGTTCGGATATCCGGTGAGGGGATTTAAAGGTTGAGAGCCTTGCTTCGATGGACAGTGTTCAGGAGAAGACCCACGCTAATATGTAAAATTTCTTTAGGCGATCCCGATACAGATGCCATATTTGTGTATTTCAGCCTAAACGTTTACGCTACCCAATCAAGTAGATCTGGCTGTATCGATCCCAGAAACCCAATCCTTCGGATTCCCATGACTTTCTGCTCAAGCTAATCGCTGTCGGTAGGAGGAAACTGTCACTTTAGTGTAAAACAAATCATTTATATGCAGCCAAATGACAGTCCTCGCTAATGACCAGTATGGATAAAAATGAAATATTTCAAGGAGTGAAAGATTTGATGTGAACAAGAAGAGCACATAAGGTTTTGAGGATGGGACGAGCAGTATGCTGATTGGAAATCCGGGCGATATCAAGGAAGATTAATATTAAGTTGAATAAGGACTCTGACGGTAACATTATGCCCTTTGATTCGTTTCTTGCCGATCATCATCCCTGAAAAGCTCATTAAATTTTATGAGCGAAAAAATCACATTCTCCGCNTTTGCACCCTGTCATCGTCTTTAGATGGCTCCTGTTACTCCTGGTGGGCGTCTCCCTCTTTCCACGACTAACCCTGCTCAACCTTCTAATTAAATACAATTTTGTTAGGCCATTTGACAAATGCCTAGGATTCAATGAAAACCCCGGATTTTAAAATCACTCTTTTAGTTCGAATTCGTTAGAGGACGACGATGACAACAACAACTACTACCGCTATAGTATATATATATATATTTGTGAGTAGTACGCAAAGGATGCGAATAGCGGTTTATTTCAAAGATCAAAAGTGAACAAGAACTCTTAGAGTGAATTTCTGTGTCCAAAATGATAACTACTGACTGTTTCATTCATTATACGGTGTGCTACCTGAACTTGTGATGACATGATGAAAATGAGACATCTTGTTATAGGTAAGCCAAATTATCCATACCCTAACTATGGTTTGTAATAAATGATTCTCCTGAAGCCAGTGAGGGTCTTTTGGAAGCATGATACTGCTACTATTAATAACATTAATAATGTCACTACGTCGAATATATTTGTACAACCAACTATAAAGAAAGAGGAGAGTGCAGTCGTTCCGGTTCTTTTTGGGGACTCTGTGATTCCGTGGTGATGCTAGCCTACGAAGTAGCACCAGCCACGGGATGGTGTGACAGTTTCTGGACAACGAACTCCAAGCCAATTGTGCCGACCAATCTGAAATCATGCAGTTCAAACAGAAGATGTATGATGTCACGAATGTAAGCAGGCGATTTTTGAAAACCTTCATGATTAATAAATTTTTTTGTAAATGTTATTTAATCTCATTGGTTTTCCTTAACCAACAGCTACTTCTGTGGCCTTTTTCCTGCATATTGGTCGCGGGGGATTCTGGCGTAAAATTTCTAGTGCCATTCTGTGCTTCGGTTGAGACCGTGATTCATGATATGTAATTCGTGCCTGTTCCCAATACCACAGATATAAAAGCGAGAAAGCTTAGTGACGGATATGCGATTTTAATTCAACTTTCTGGGCAAACAGATACCGACTGGTGTCGCCAGGTTAGAATCTGTTTTAAGTTTAGGTCACTTGACCCGATCATCTCCAATCGTGCAACAGACATACTCACTTGAAAATTATCTACCGTTCGTTTGCTTCGCATCATTCACCTGTACTCACTCCACATTCCGCTGATAGTCTTTACTTGATCACCGTGACCTCAGTTCTCTCCCTCCCCCTTCACTTCCTTTGCTCTCCCTCTCTCCCTCTCCCTCTCTCTCTTTGTCTGTCTTTTCCACAACCTCCGAAGTTCATCTCTGAAATTCACTAGCGCTTGTTCCTATCTGAAATGTTGTTTCTGATTGACCAAACCCCTACCCACTGGACACTAAGCTAGCTTAGTTATTTGGTCCTTTGGTTGTCGAGTTC
>UZAN01045312.1:10138-23217 GCA_900618425.1 Echinostoma caproni
GAATCCACTTGGGAACGCCATTACGTTTGCGTAAACCTCAAACCCGGTTGATGTTCCGAGCTTCAAATTCGGCTCATAATTTGCACATAAATTCACTTTTCTTCCGATTTGTCTGTCCGACTGTTTTTTAAATGAATCCTAAATATACCGTGATTCAATACAGTATCAATCTGTCGACAAGAGCGACATATACAATGGATAATGTAACGTTGTTGTTCCCTTTGTTGCCAAGACCGTTTTAGAATGTTCACGAATATCCCGAGTTCGATGTGGGTTTTGCCTCTATACCATTACATTTTCAACGATAAAAATAGAGGGTCTATTTCTAATAACACCGTGTGCTGGTCTGTTCTATCCGTCTTCTCGAACCCAGTAGGAAGAATGCCAAAGAACAACCAAAGACTAAACATTGAACTTACCCAGCAGGAGTTGCTGTTTATTCAGAAACAAAAAAGGTAGAAATGCACACGAGCGAAACTCAAAGCTGAACTCAGGATTCTACGTCTAGAACAGCGATAAATAAAGAGAGGAAATCGAGGTTGCAATGAACGAGTGAAGTCTATTCGGGGTGGGGATGTGGAACGGAAAATCGTACCGTGCGCTAACCATCTGCTTCCCCACCAAAAACAGCACATTAGAATGAAAATAATTACTGAAAAGTATCAGTAGCTGACACATAGCCTTACAAAACGCGTCATCAGCCCAATCGCGAACGGAACTGGAAAAGGAAAACAGCTGTTTGCACTTTAATTAGGTCGTTATTCGTGTGCGGAACTGGCGCCGGATACAGTAAGGGTTGTGAAAATTAGGATCCCGTAATCCGTTCAAGAATCCGTTCAATATCTTTCCATGTGCCTTTGTTATACGCATAATACTTGGAACATTTAGCAAAGCAGCCGCATTAGAGAATAATGCATTACCTTTTCTGACTAAAAGCGTGACCTAAAGTATTTGTAGTTCTAACGCCCCGTCCACTGTGAGCACTGGAAGAACGTTGATGCATACCGGTAAAATCAGTATGCTGTAAGCATACTAGAAAAAGTCTTTTACAGTAATCGAGACATTTGTCGAAAGCCTTCCGAATCCACATGTTCCGATCTAGAGGTTAACATAGCCCGATCAAGGAGTTATCTCTTGTTCCCAAAACGTGCTTTTATCTTATATCAGTAACCGCCAAGTCAGCGGTCTTCTTCCGTCGAGGAGTACTTGGTTTCAAAGAAATAATCAATAACTATCTCATCATTCGGGTATCCATTTGTCAAACCATTCTGATCCTGGAATCCCCGATGAGAATCAGGCTACTCAAGTCTCATTTACATCTGAGCGAGTCGATTCTAGATACATCTACCCGTAAAAGTTATTACAATGACTCTGTTTTGGTATTTTGTGGGTTAGATGAGCCGAACTGTTACATTACGAGTACATGAGTGATTTGACAAAGGATTACCGGATACGCATATCCTACGAGTGTTAATGGTCGTGAGACGCTGGCGTGTTTGTAACGGGAATTCTTTCCTGTGCATTAATTGTTGCAAAACATTATAAATTTGTTCTATTTTAGGGTTTNTTGCCGAGTTGAGACGCTAACAAACACATCTCGCTGATCTCATCTGAGTGTGTTATCTATCAGTGTCGTGACCATGACGACGACAAGGACGATGATAGCAAATGACGAGAACGATGAAGACAAAGAAAAAAAGATAACTATTTTTCACCGTTAATAGCAATAGGAACATTTAGGGCGCAACAGATTGGAAAAATATTTTAGTTTTCTAATCACGTTTTTTAGCATCCGTCATTCTTTTAATCATTCTTTGGCAATTCAGTTTATTGCTCTAATTTAATTTTATTCTGTCGGTCTTCTACTATGTGAATGAAAGTCAATTTTCAATATCGTTTCTACTAGCCATGAGTATCATGATATTGAGTCATATGATTCATCTCTGACCAGGTGCTTGGCACACAAAATTCGAGGACTGGAGGTGAAGTTGGAAGAAGACACACTCGTATTTTTATCAGTTATTTTCAGCACAAGGTTTACAGCCATTGAAAAAGTTCCACCACTTAAAGATAGAGCATGATGAGCATCACAAGTAAATTGACGTTATTTGAATGAGTCAATCGATCAAAACCTGCAGCTTTAAAATTTATTATTTTAGAATCAGAGGTGGTGCAAGTAATTCAGTTTCACCTGTTCGCCGAGCTTGTTAATTTGTATGAAAACGTTTCACCAGGAGAAGTGACATCTTCAGTGCTTGTGAAAAGGTAGTGTTCTGCTTGTTGCTTTCTATGTTCTCTACCGACTATTTTTGTCCCTCGTTCTCACTGTTTTCGATTCGGTTCGCCGTTGAACCGGTGCAAGGTGGTGAGGGTGGAACGGAGAAGGGTTTTTTTCTTTTAGCCCGCTTGCGGTTTTGGTCCGTTCTCAGGTCACAACGTGATCTTTTGTTGTGTCACGTGATCCTTGAATTGCTTTGGTGTGTACACGTGATCAAGCTCGATGTGTCTGTTTATTGAGTTGTCTGATGAGTGCCAAGTCTCGAGAAATTCTCTGGCGTATTCTCTCCGGGCTTGGTCCACGATTTTCACTTTTTTTGAAGTCGAATTGATATCGTTCTTAAACTTCAAGAAAGAAAATCAGCGATAGTGGATCATGTCTCTTGACTGCCGATTGATGTTCAGATATCCTGGTTGCTGGTTTTCTTCCAGTTTGTCCGACATAGTGTTTTTGACGGTTCTTGCAGTTTAGTTTTAGATAACACTACTCTTGTCCTTCTCCATTGTTCTCTCCTTTAGTTTGGACAGAATTTTCCGGTCGGTTTGTGATCGACTTGGATTCCGCATGATCTGAGCAGACTTGCTGTCATTTCCGAAGCGTCCTTCATGTCCTTCTTGTTTATCTTTCAAGGTGTCGGTGCTGCAGTTTGTTTAGGTTCTCCCGAACGGGGTTCAAACAAAGCGTCATTTGTGGCTGCGTCGTCGATTACTTTTGAAGTTTTAGGATTTGATCCATGTGCGCTGCTTTTCGGTAGGCCGTTGTCCCTAAGTTTCTTAGTGATATTCTGTTGAGCAAGATGACCAAAAACGCTAGTTGGTTTCTTCATCTCCATTGTGAATTTGATGTCGAAATTATTACTGATACTGTTGTGCGTTCTTTTTTGGCTGCAATTTCTTCAATATGATAAATGTGTCATCAACGTATTGGAGAAAGTTCTGGCCTGATTCTTTGTAATAATTCCTTCTCCAGCTTCGTTATAACAGCTTCGGTTATGAATTCAGAAATTGGTGATCCTATTGGCGTCCCTTTCAGCTGTTCGTAGATTTCGCTCTCGAGTTTGAAGTACGCTTGCATGCATAATTCGATGAGTTCACAGATGGCAGCTGGTATCATTAGTTATTTTCATTAGGTGGTATGGTGGGTACTCATTTATCAACTTCCACAACGTGGATATTTCCAGGTCCAAGTCGATCGAAATGAAAAAAGCGATAGTATTGATGGAAACTTTTTTTCGTCTTCTTGGATGTTGACAGTTTTGAGCCTGTCTAAGAACTGTCTTGAGCTCATCACGCTATGCTCCTCTCCTGCGATGAGCGGCTTCAGTCGTTTCCATAATTCTTTTTCTAACGTGTATGTGGGTGTAATTGGAATGGAGCGATGTAAGACATGCAAGCAAATCTGCTTTCTCGAAAAAAATTCCACACGGAAGATTGCAAAGCAAAACAGAGGGCTAAAGAGCCATATTCTGTAACCACATAGGGATGCTCACTCATTAGTATCCAGTGCTCAGATATGTGTACCATGCTGTTGTAAAACACTGCGATCATAGCTGCTGAATAGCAAAGATTATCAAGCGAAGAGTTTTACGGTAGTGTAGGTATACACAACTGCGTGCTGAATGTAATAAATGAAAGCGGTGTGGCAAAGTCAACCATATCCAGCGATATTGAACTATAAGCAGTTCTGACGTGCAGTCTAGCTCGTGTTGGTCATATCGATCCGAGACTACAGAATAACGACCTCGGGTGCCCAGGTCTGAATTCCAGCGGTTTTGCGCTGTCGTTTTAATAAAGGGAACAGTTATGATGCACGGATCTCCTCCACGCTGATAGCTTATACATTCATTCCGCATGACAAAGATTTACTTGGTAGAAAACCGAATCCAAAAGAATCCGAGAACAAAAAGCAATAAATAAAAGTGTTATACTCAAACACATTGATTGGGATTTAAAGTCGTAAATCTTTCGTCATCAAGGTATTCTTTTGTACAGTTCAAAATTTGTATTGTATCTAGCAATCGCATTGAAGTTAGAGTTATTTTACATGGAACAAGTTACCCGCGACTGATCCCTGAATCGGCCTGGGTAAATGAGAATGAAGTAGTTTGTGTGCGTGAGTGTTTGCATGAGTGTACAAAATTTATATATGCTGATGTGCAAGCTTCGTCGTGTTTGAGCTTCTGCTCACTTGATACGATGCAAAGACGATGAGTCCAACCATCTGGGATTCGTGGTGATAATAATATTAATAATATTCTATTTTATTTTCACTCGGTAGATAGTTATACACATATATTTTAAGACGGAGAAGCGGTTACTCAGAGGGAAGCCCTCTAAAACACGCGAGTCTAAAATTCTACCGGCTGTGGGATCTGAAAACAAACTTTGGGACAATGTGACGGTTACCTAACCTACTTGACCTCTGGATCACTAATGCGACAAAAAAGTTTGTGTCTCTTCGCGAATTGATTACATTAAGTCCAAGTCAGTGTCACGAGTGGATTTCTCAAAAGAAACTGAGCTGACGATGGGCTATCTACAAGCGCATATAAATAGCGAATTGATGAATATAAAGACAAATATCAGCGCAGCCATTCTCTGTGCGTGCTAACGATATTCAAGAGTACCTTTTGCCCACAGAGCTTTACACTCATGTGAAAGCCGGCTGCAATATGCACTTTTGTTGTGCACCTGGTCAGGACTGGGCTCTCATACGTTTGAATTCGGAGTCATAATACTTATCCCTGAGCTAAACGTCCGACAGGGACCAAATTGATTAATTTTTAGGTTATATGTGAATTAGTACCATGCGCTGCACACGACGTTATTGTGTACGTTCAAGACCCCACCCCCTGGGGAAAAAATACAATAAGCACTGCTGATGAGGCCCAAAATGAACGAAACAATTTTTATATACTCTTTGTTGGCCACTGTAACACATCCCCCCCCAAATAATAAGTAGTATTCTATGTGTGGTAGTAGTCAACAGATTCCCAGATTCCCACCCAAAAGGCAAGAACATCACACGCACTCATACGCAAGTAGAGCCGGATTTGTATGAATTTAGATAGACTCGCTCAAACATAGCATTCTAAAACAAAACAATACGTTATTTTGCGCATTTGGTAAGTTTTCAGAACAAATAAAATTGTATCCATCTGGTGGCCTGCGTTCACACGTCGCGTCCTAGTTTCTCGTCGCTGTTGGCTATCTTGATTTAATCCCCCAGGCGCACACTCACTTTGCTGCTTCACGCTCTTGGCACCGTCACCGTGTCTTTTAGAGTGCTGATTTCAAACCATCATATAAAGACCAAATTTTGGAAACACTATAGACACAGTGGATGGAACAGAAGCAGGTTCAATTACTGGTTCAATTACTGTACCATACCGCAAAACATTCTTAAATCCCGTCATCAAGTTGGCTTAGGAAGGATTAACTTAGTGTATCTTCGGGAATTCATTGCAAAGGGATGATCCCCGAGTTACAAACTCGGGGCATTTATGCCCAGGCGCCGATCAATTTCTCAAAGCAAATGGCTTCAGATTCACGTAAATTCGAGATAAAATGTAAACGAGGATGGGATGGGAAAATACGCGGACGACTTTCGGTAACGCGATTAAAGTTATGGGAACAGTACTGAGTCGTGTTTCCACAAGCTACCGAGATTTTCTTGCAGGTGATACGATTGGAAGTGAAAAAAGAATTACTTCAAACAACGTTTTCTTCATTAGGTTTCATCACAAATTAGTGGTTGAATTTTGATGTTTTAAAAAGTGGTCCGGGTATTTTGTTCAGATAGAAATATTATCCAACGGTTCGTGATATCCCAATTTAACTATATCTAGTTTATTTGTTTTTACAAACAACGAAGTTACACGATAAGACTCAGTAGGATACACCAGGTCACAAGTCAACTCCTAATTTGGTAGTTAATATATTATTTATATATTTATATTATTTATATATTATATATTATTATTATTATTATTATTATTATTTATTTAATATATTATTAGAATATTTTCTGCCACACATTTTTCAATTAATTCGAAAAGCTGAGTTTAAAATTGCTAATTTAAAATTAACTTGTATACAAAGCGCACGGTGAAAATATGGAGATTGTATATGTGGACAAGCTCAATGAGTTTATCACCTTTTGAGACGTTTTTATTTGGAGGTTGTGTGAACCGGAACATCAAAGCCATATACGTTGGGTCCACTACAAAGTACACGCTCTGTTAGATATATTGGTTGATACGAAAACGGCACGAATGTCAATGAAATCGCTTTGGCCTGGTGAATGTGGAACACTGACCGTACTCTTTTGTAATTGCTACCCTCATCCTGGTAACATTGCAGAGGATCAGTGTTGGGAGGGGGGAACTGATGATTAATAATAGACTAATGGACTAATAATGGTTTAAGCTGCGCGACCGCCACTCGATTTTGGTGGTAGGCAGCTCTTCTGTCGTCCGGTTGAATACCACGCCTAGCCTATCGGGGCCATATGAGGTGCGCCACTCCAAATCCCGGGGCTTAGGTTGTCGGTTTCCACCACTGAACAACAGGTCTTCATGACTATGAGGTTCGTCTCGTCTGCTGTTCCTCACATTTGGGTGTGTAATAAAAAAAACAGAACTGAGCGGAACACATCCAACTCTATGCTAGTATCAGAAAAATCAGAGCAATCGGAAAATTGAGGCATGCTCGAGAGAAATATGTACTCATCATATTCGCACAGAAGAACTGGCCGACGGAGAATATCGACGCACAAGACCTTCCTCCAAAGCAATGTTCTAACACGAGTGCACATCTGGAATCTGTTGGATAAAAAATCAATATTTCCTCCGCACCATCAGGAAAAAAAATCTTTTTTTTGCACTGGACCGTTTGTTTCTCTAGCCTGGTTAAATTAGCTTGCGGTTTTTATTCACAGACGCGACCAGTTGTTTGTACCGATTATTTCATTTTCGCATCATCTTTACAACATTCACCGGGCGATCAAAGAGTACGTAGGGATAGATCAATCTGTAAATTTGGCGAGTATGTGGACCAATTACACTCTTCATTACCTCTGTCGCTGTTTTTCCTGTTTTACAGAGAAAAATCCCCTAGTATCAGTGGTGTGAAAAGTACTGTGATGGATCGCAAAATATGAGCTAGGAGCTAGTTGTCGTGACTAACCAGGTATTTGATCACAAATGTTGTTACATAAACTCGTAACTTATGTGCTTCTATAAGGTGTACATAGCCCGGATTCTCATAGCGCAGCGGAGTGAACACGAGTCGTTGCCTTGGCAACTGGAGACCATACAAGGCTGAACGGGAGATGGACATCGAAGCGACAATAAGGATGGTGGGGACAAGGGTTTGCAAGTGCAGACAGGTCCTGTGTGCGTTNGCGTTCCGGGTTAATGACAGATCTACATGGCAAAAGAACGAAACAGCGACGAACCTAAAAGATTCCGTAAGATGCAAACATTCACACTCAAATATTAATTTTTTTTTATTATACACTTTCATGTGATGAACAGCAGATCGGGAAAACCCCATAGTCACGGTTACCAGACGTTACACTTCTTGTGTGGTGTGTCATCGCACATGCTGAACAAAAGTCTTACATTCGAGTCTTGTGACTTTTATGCTGTGTTGCTCATTGCATTCACTGCTCATTTTACCGGATAAATTGTCTGGGCATTTTCTGGTGGGATGCTTTCTTTCTCTCTGGTGATATAAAGTTTATTCACCAAATAGGTATTAACCAATCGTTGTTCGGGTTTTTCGCGTCACATAAACCGAGTGGCTTATGAGTGGTTGGGGCTGTTGGTCTCTGATTCGTTGTCCTGAAACTGTGCCACTTATCTCTTTGATTGACTTTATTTCCCAGGCTTGCATTGAAACATTTGCGCACTAGAGAATATGGGCTAAATGCAGTTCAAACGGTGGGAGTGTGATACTATGAACTAAACACGCCTAGGCAAATGTACACTTCACTTGCATTCAACCTAGTGGTTTCCTAAGAACGCAGATTTCTCGAAAAATTCACGGTTATGCTGAGAATTTATGTGGAATTTTGGTCTAATTTATCATAGTAGCAGTCATCGCGAACCATGCGGGACCCCATTTATGTGAACTGAGAATTAAAGCACACAGAAGTATCCCGTTCCTGCTTGGTCAACGTCCAAAGTTGCGTGAGCGCACGTCCTCTTTCTGCTGTAGACCGGGCGAAACATATTCTTCCGAATCGCATGAGTCAGCGTATAAAAATTATGCATGTGGTACGCTATGTAGCACTAAAAATCTGCCTTTAATTGTAAAGCAAAATCAGGGCAAGCTTTCTGCTGATTCGATACGGAGTTGTAAGAAAAGACATGATATTTTATTCTCGGTTTGATGTGACCGTTTTCTACCGTTCTTAGACAACCTTCGTCCTTGCACTAACAACAGGTCACTTCTTACTTATCTGGGTAATATGACCCGGTTTTGGACCATAAATGATGGTTCCTGTTTGTTAAAAAGGTGCTAAACTGCAGCTCGTAAAGAAATTATCGTTGGCTACATAATAACGATTGTTCTAAAGACCATAAACAAATCACAACCGTATGTTCTCATAAATCGTCTGTACATCGGCTCAATGACCATCATCTGCTTCCGAGTAGGGAATAATTTTGTGAAGATTGTTCGGTTCATTATGAGTTGACAGCAGAACCTAATCGCGAATTTATCTACATTATGTCAGGTGTAATTTATCAACCCGGAACGTGCCTTTCATGACAGTATCTGTTCATTTATCAGAAGTGAAACATGTGATTTTTAAAAAGGCGCAAGATGATCCAATATTCTCGCTCACAGGCAAACATCTCTGCATCCATTCGTCAGTTTCGACTGACCCAGTCATGACAGTGTAAACGTTTTTATGTCCGTAGATAAGTCCCTACATTGGTCACCGTAATACAAAAAAAGGATTCCAGTGGAAATTTATTGAATAGACGAATACCTGAAGTATGTATGCAGAAAAGCTGCATGTTGAAAGATCGCTTTAATTCTCCTGGGAACGACGTATATGCCTCGGATAAAGCTGAATATTTTCAATGATCAAATTATCCATAAACAGCTCAGGGATACTAGAAGCACAATCAAACCGCGTGCTCCCGTTTCTGTGCGGAAGATACTATGAACACAATCGATCCAGGAGAAATTTTACGGCATACATTATGTCCAATCAAATCCGGCAGTTTATATGGTTACTGTTGCAAATCAAATTTTATTTCATTGAAGCTAACTACCCGCTTTAACTTCAACCCTTTTGACTTTGCTGTTTTGGTAACTATCCGGTGTAGTGAAGAAACAATCTCAAGGGAAGTTTATTGAAAAATCTTTAGGGTGAAGTTCAGGAGTATACTAAAGCAACCCTTGATAATTGTCACCTTTGCTAAACTGTTTGTGTGCGGTTCACGAGTGCTCAAATAGCTGCACGAAATAAATCCTCCCATTTGGGTGCAGTTGTTCGAAGTAAGCATATGACAACACACACGAGTGCACTCACTGTTCGACCATGATTACACAGCACCATCAACCCGGCTGAAGAGTGATGGGTGAGTCCTTAGCCCACTAGCGCTGTTCCATAATTGAAAACAATACCCCGAGGTAATAACACTCAACGCCCATCCCCAACAACATCACCAACCTAACTCTTAATTTGACACTTAACCGAAAGAAAAGACTTCCGCGAGCTCAAAATTGTGGTTGTCATGGCTAAGCTACTCCGCACAAGCGAATTTGGTAAGGGTTTGTGTCGATCCCGTAGCTGTTACAAAGCGCAGCATTCAAAGGCTCCAATGCATATATATATAACTTTGGGATGACTTATGCATAACTCCACTCTGACTGAAATTGGAGAACGTTTGGTCTATTTTTATTCCATTTTTTTCTCAACCGATAACGTGGTTGTGTGAAGTCTTACAACACCAAAGAAAACTCCCTGTACTCATAACAATACGAGATTTCATTCATAACACAAACTTAATTCAGTTCAAGCAAGAAAACTAAACTAGATGCAACTGGACAACTATGTCTATCACCGCGGTCTGACCTCACATGTTGGATGGTTAAAAGCTTCATTTAACAATTGATTGATTGATTGATTATTGCCTCTCTGCAGGATGGTCCTAATCAAATTCAACCGCCGGTATGGGATGCGATGAATTGAGTTGAGGTCACGACCTTTCGATATGGAGGTCCACTCGACAAGTTTACCACTCGCTCAGTGCTTCGCACTTCTGTTGCACTCGATGTACTATAGTTACTTGAATGCAGCGACCGGGCCCAAACAACCACTGAGCAAGCTCAGACGCACAATCAGCTAGCTAGATCTTTACAAACAAAAATACAGTGAAATTGCGATAGCTTGAGATGAATTCTGTGCGTCGGATGAGTAAATCTAACCTGCTGAGTGGAAGGCATGACGACCAAAGACGAGCTACGTCACACAACTCACGGTAAGAGAGGATTGGTAAATTGAATTGAACGAACGATAACATCCGTTGTCTGCTTATTGCGGGGATGGTGACAGTAAACCTGTGAATAAGTTGTTACTGAATTGTGCTGGGGTTCTTGCTCGCACGAAGATTCAGGACTTTCTACTTACTCAGAAGATTATAAATTTGGCGCAAAATACTTGTTGCGCGTATTCTGGTCCTCTCCAATGGATAGAACCATTTTGTAAATGTCCTGGTCATGGAGACATGGAGAGTCACGTAGAAGAAAAGCATACCAGGTGTCCTGAAGCGAAAGAATTGTCAGGGTTCGTGTATAGTGCAAGATGGGTAGACAAAAGAATAACCGGATGTGCCAAGCATCAGCGAGGATTAAAATTTATGGGTTTGAGTATTGTATCATGTAGCATGATAAACAAAGACTGATACGACGAGTGGTATCAAATGTTAAATCCGGTTGCCTGCTACAGAAAAGGAATAACACGCGTTGCTCCACCTAGAGCATCGCAAATGTAGAACAAGAAGATACTCGAGTGAAGCCGCTGATGAAATTAAACCGAATGCGACCGGACACGATCGAGGTGATTGGAACACTAGTGGAAGATGATGCTATAGGTATTCGAGTAGATGTTGCAATGAACGCCAATGAACGCGACAATAATGGTTTGATCCAATAAAAATTCAAATATTTAACTTTTAAGCGATGAATACTTATAGTTGGGTAATAGTGGACGCGTCTATGTTAGCATTTTTGTGTAGCTGGCGTGGTTCATGAGTAATCGATTGTTCAACGTTTGCTGTCCGGTTAAGTCAGGTACTTTCATGGTTAAACGTTTTGGTATCAGCAAGTTTTTCTACCATTTTTTGAACATATTCGTTCACATTCAATGTGACTAAACCAGAGCCTTTGTCAGGCCGTGGCGTAACTGTTTTATCATTTATGCATAGTTTGTCTAATGCTTTCCGATGATTTTCTCATATCATCGTCGATGCACCTGGATTCATGCACATCTAATTTGCTAGATCTACTGGTTTCGCTTTGAACCAACCAACCGTATCAGGTGATTTGGGCGTTAAATCAGAAAGCTGGTCAAAAAATATTCGAACTCTGTTTCGATGTCTATGCGGTCAACTTTAGTATACGCGACACAAGTGTTAAGACCCAAGGACAGGGCCTCAGTCTGCAGTTGATTAAGGGTAACATTCGACAGATTTGTCACGTACCTCTCCGGACTGGATGGGAACTGCTCATTCAGGCAGAAGGGGGCCACAGATACGTCTGCTTCATCAATGGTTCGAGGCAAAGTTTTTCGTTGTAATTGATAGATGAAGTTGAACAACTATGTTAGACACAAGATACAATACACGTTGTATCTGGTTAATGGTCATGCGTAATTCCCAAATGCGTTTGGCCGAAGCTTCACACCACAACCCGGAAATTCCGATGATTAACTAGGCGTTTGTCTCTTCGCAGTGACTTCACTCAAGACCGAGGGTATTTGCATATATGCAAACAGTTCATATGGAAACGCGAACGCACTGTTTCACATGCAGTGGAACATCGTAAATGCACAAAGTTGTTCACTGAAATCAACTTCTCGGATGGGAGGCGTTGCTTTAAAAAATCTCACACACGTAGTTCCCCTTAAGAATTTTATAGGAGCGAAAATAAGCATCACCATAGAACAGGTTGAATTCAACTGTTTCACATTATCTCTTCAGATGTGTACAAACATTTATGTGGAAGTTCGATCAGGAAAATCACACGTCTTTAAACATCAAAAACACTGGACTTGGCAAAATCAATGCTAAGGTCAAAGGTCACCCGTCACACTCAGGTTGAACAGAGGGAAAGGGTGGGTGAACATGTTTATCGATCGGAACCACGGTGGCAGGATGAGGCTGCCACAAGGTCTAGTGGTTTGCAGAGGCCTGGTTTGTGACGCCGAATGGCTACGGCCTCAGCAAACCGTAACAACGGAACAGTTTTCTGTTCGTATAACACTCAGAATGCTTGTTTGGGATCGATGCATAGTTTGCAATTCAATATATGGTGGGCAATAGAGTTGGATGAACTCTTCGAGCTATGGAGCGCTAAATTTCTCGCGACGTGTTCTGAGATTCCAGTGGTCAAGAGTCTCTTAGTTCTTCCGATAAAATTACTGTCGCAAAAGCATTGAAATAGGTAAATACACGAGGAGGTGGGTTGAGAGTTTAGCTTGTCCAAGTTGCACTCAGTAATCATTCGTCTGCTTTTATGGAGAATAATTAGCGAAGCGGCGTTGTGTTCTTGAAAGAGCTTGT
>UZAN01045313.1:0-15922 GCA_900618425.1 Echinostoma caproni
AGGCTGTCGGTCAAAGGTTCTTGAGGAAATAAGCAACGATTCCATTCTCAACTTATTTTGATCCAAAATAAACATCAAATAACCTTAAAAGTGACGAAGTTCGTTTTTCATATGATCCCATGGCATCTACTCACTCACTTTAAATTTTCAGTTGAGTTTATTTCGCTTAACTTCAAAGACCAAACGTCATGCACACATTTAAATGAACAGGGCTTTGCAAATACTTTGGGTGTATCACTAACCATATTTGTTTCTGGCCAGCCATTGGGTTGTATGTGAGAGCCAAGTTCACCGAACAGAATTTTGTAGTTCGTTGTGTACTAACACTGTAATGGGCTAAGCAACTGGGCACTTCAGTTCGAATGGCACTCAAGTCGGTCTCCCTGAGCCGATGGGAGATTTACGGGACAAACCTTTTTCAAGGAGGCTGAAACCCCGATAGGCATACGGGATCGACTCTGTGCTGAACGAGTAGCAACCGACAAAACAGTTTTGAAGGCGGATCGGTGATCCCAGTGCAAGCCCGAGGGTGCCACAATTGTGAAATAATTCAGAAACAGAATCGCGCAGACTAGTGTAGCAACCGCTAAAACTAGTATATATATATATATATATATATGTATATGTTGTCGCATTTTTTATTTTGCATCAGGGGCCTATATTGTGCATGCTGCCGGTAATTTGGCACTTTGATTAGAACGAATTGCAGTAACTCACCAAAGTAGTGAGCAGCACATTACACGCTGACGGTGCTATTAAGCCAAGAGAAGACGATAGTCACAATGAATTACAGGTGACCAAAGCCTCAGTCAAAGGACCACCTCGCGTGACCAAGATTCAGATAAACAAGAATGACGACTTGTGAACAACTCTCGTGAAAGCAAAACTCAGTGTTCAGTGCTCGGAGAGGTCAAGTGTTGTGNCCAAGACTCTAACATCTAATCGATGTTCTCACCGAAGCAATCCCCGAAGTTTCATTTAAGAACAATGACCATAAGGCCGCGGCTTCCGGTATGGCTTTCAGTGATGAATCAGAAGCTACATTGCTAGGTTGAATGACAGTCGACATTCAGATGTGCGCAGTGAGAATCAGAAGCAAATACAAAATATTCAGCCGTCACCCGGCTGGAAATGACACTCTCTTGTCGTTTCAGCTTACGCTCCCACGGATTGCAACCCAAGATGCAGTGAAATACACTTTACCAAAAACTGCACTATACCTTACTTAAAGTGAGTCTGACCCATACCGTGAGTTTAACAGAACATGAGTGCTCGAGTGTGTCAACTGTATTCCAGCGAGGTGCATCTGGGAGAAATTTCCGAACTAGATTTATCTTGCTCAGAAAAGGGCCGTTAGCTCAACGTTCTGGTCCTCAGCGTACAGCAAGATACAGCGAAGCGAACTTCGCTGATCGCTGCCAAAGTGAGAATATGTAAGACAGATTGAGCCTACTTTCAGAGGGGCAAGAAAGTGAACCTCTATGGTTGACGGACAGAGCACGCAATAGGACTGTGCACATATAGCTTTTTCAAACATCCTGTGCAGATAAGAAGGGACAAAAACGCCAGTGTTTTCGATACTTTGTTTCAATTTGTACAACCATTAGCCATGCACGATCGTGAGCCGGTTTTGGTTGTTGTTTCTTGGCTGCCCATTTGGATGAACATGAGAAAGACAGGAAAGGTTGAAAGTAGGATCAAAGAGAAAATTTAGAATTTCATTGCACTAATTTTGCAGAGAAATTGACAAGATGCACGGACGCCGCTGTTCACGACATTCAGCCATATCACTCAGTGACTCTATCCATCGGGCATGATCATCCCGAGGTCCCTATCCAGGGTGCCTAACGGGACCTACGGGACCCAGACTCTTGGTTAGGTTTCTTATATCTTCATGCCAGATCCTAGCTTGGCCACCCTTGACTTTCTTCCACCCACTACCTGCCTCAATCCCCAACTAACCATTTGCAGTCTCTTATAACCCAACCTGGAGGATGAGTCACTCACACTGCCTAATAGTTCATGCTTCGCCTTCACGTCATCGGTCGGGTTCCATGTAGTTTCCACCAGCTAGGAGCGACTACAGTAAATAAGTTGCAATTTAGTAGACGACTATTAGATATGCACAATGTGTCCCAACCAGTGAAGCCTTCCGATCTGAAATTGATACCCTAGAACCCGTCCATCGCTGATGGCTAACTAGTACGAAACAGTACTAGCACAATCTAACGTCATCGTTAGGACTGCAGTACGGAAATTTTTGTTGAAAACGGGGTATCTGAGAAGAATGCATCCATTCTCAAAGAGTTGCATTATCATACTCTACCTCAAATTAGGACCCATGGCTTCCGTCATTCTTTGCCTTCCCCAGGGCAGTGCGAAAAGGTTACCTCATATTCCCATTACTTTCAAGCTTTTAGTTGGATGATGTTCTACAGAATAATGTTTGGTCTAGCAAATATTAGAGTTGAGCTCTTCCCAGGGAACAGTTCTTGATTGAGATTCTGTATTCGACTACCGATTTCTTTGAAATATCTTTTGTCTGGTGAAAACACGTAGGAAGAATTGAGGTTCCTCGTCGCGTGGAGATGCTTGCAACTCGAACGCCCCGATGAACCTGTCTAAAACATGCGCCACTGACTAATGCGCTTACAAACCGCACACACCATCCCTAACGAGCTGAACTAAGGAAAATCCAACAATTTCAAAGAGTCGATAGTTTACAGAAAGTAAAAGTAGGACCTTACATCGGCTGAATTGATTGTATGGCGTTAGATGCCGAGGACCATTCGGTGTAATGAAAAATGAACAACGCCAAAGCGTACGGATATAGACATACAAAGAACGAAATTGCCAACCATTTTCATTCGCAAATATCCAAGTGCAGTAAAATAAATTCCCTGAATTGATTGGAATAAAAGCGAATTGCAGCACAAAGGAAAGGGGGAGAAAAGTGAACAAGTACTAGTTCTTGAGATCAAAATATTTCATCTGTCGAAAAATTACAGTACATGTCATGTCTTCACCAACAGAATCTTGAATCAACATAATCACGACATTTTGCATGGGTGGGAGTCCCACTGGCGGCAACTGGACACGGCCTTACTGTCCAACGACAAAGCGGACCGCAGCAAAAAACAAAATAAAGTTTGCAAATTACTAAACTCTGAGCAGACAAGACTAGATAGTTTCATCTGACCGATCAAATGCAGAAAAGATTGTTGGCGCGTTGTAAATTTTGTAGATGACTGAGGTGGTGAAACAGTACAGCCACAGCGTGGTGAAAAGATTATAAAAGAGGTGAGAAATACCGTCAGACGAAGAGCATCATCTTTTAGTTCATCGAAAGGGCATCTGGTATTCACACTTGATGCTGAAGGAGACCCTGTACCGAAGCCTCGACCAATAGCTAGACGGAATGTACCACTATCGCCAGTAAGAGAATTCAGAAGATTTTCGGGAAGTTCTGAAACGACCTGACCTACGATACGACCCACGTGGGAGGAAAGAATGTCTTGCAACAGCTGATGTTCAGTTGGTTCTGAGGACATCGATGATTCGCCGTGTGGTTGTATCGTAAGGAAAAAACTTCCGGGGCTGAACTTGAAACATGTCTCCAAGAGAAACTGAGCGGCATCCGCAATCAGCTTGTCACCATCAAATGGGTTACTAACGGGGACTGGAGACCGTAGCCACTTTAACCACGCTTCAGAAACTTGACGCAGACGATAGCCCACGCTGCGAGGATCACTGAGAGCAGCCGGAGACATGTATGCCTAAGAAAAAGCAATTTATCCGAGTTATCAGATAAATACAGTAAGTTGTCCGCAACCAAAAATTATCAGGCGTTACAGCATAGAAAGTGAACTCACGAGAACAGTAATCACATATGGATGAATTAATTGGTACAATATGAAAAGCACATCCCATATAAAGGCGTCCAATAAAACGATTAGACAGGAAGTTTAACACGTACAATCTACAATCTTAGACTANGCTCGCGGACTCAGAACATCCAGAGGATCAACCAAACGTTCTCACTGAACACTGCTTTGTGGGTTTTCAAGGCAATAACTACTACATGCCATGATCGAAATTCGATTCAAGTTGCATGAAATCGGTTTAACCTTTAATATTGTTTATTACTGAATTTACTGGGTCCGTTCATTGATCATAGCAGCGACCCAGTAATTCAAAATCACTAACATTCGCAAAGAAGCCCTAGAATGTAATGCCAGATAATACGGACCCAATGCAGATACTGATAAATCCTCAAAGTAAACATGAGTATTGTATCATTGGGTGGATGGATACAAACTGATTTGAAGGAAAAGCGCATTTTGCACGTATGTATTCAAAATTAGAGCGGTGATGTCAGTGGTTGAGTTCGAATTCCGTCGCTACTGCTCATCGTAACCGCTTCTATATTTCCCCAAACAGCCTCAATGAAAATGGACTGTGACAGCATACATTAAGAAAATAATAAAACAATAATTAGGGAATTTTTGATATGGGGTGAACTGGACCAAACGATTTGGTGAATGTGGTGAACTAGGGAGGGGGGAAGGTCATGCCACGTCATGCTATGGTAGGGTGGTATCAAGTGTGATATCATCACTACCATGGCAAAAACAGTTGCGTCACAAATGTTTTTTAACACATAATTGCGGTTTCAAGCGATGAATAATTATCGCTTCTAAGAATCGCAAAGTCCGTGAACTTCGAATCAAATTTTCTCATTTTACTTGACCTCGACCCTTAACCAAACACAAATCACTCGACTCACTTGTCCAACACTTTGTTCAAATGACTCATTTCAACTCCTATGCATCTTCGTTTCACATGATCATATAAATGTGCATTTACAGCTGAATGAGAGCACCCGAAATTGATGGCCAATATGAATTCTGCCCATATATGTCTTCTGATGTTGATGAAGTGGATAAAGGGAAAATGATGTTTTACATATTTAAATAATTAGGGAGTCATTATTTACACTGATAAGTGTCAATTTTCGTCGTCTAACGCCTCATACGAAGGTCCGCCAAAACTCAAGATAACCAACGATAAAGATGTTCTATATTACAAAAATGCAGACCATCACTATTCTCACTTCGTCCTCAGTCAACTGATTCATTTCTCACGTTACTGTTCACCAATTAGACGAATAAGTATTATGACTGCAACCTAAGCATATGTTGTTACACTGTAACCCAAACACTCGTCAACATTCTCCTGTTCTAGACAACTGGATCACCTATTCGGGATTCAAGTTCCCAGTAGTAATAACGTAACTAAGCGTCAAAATTATGAAAAATATAGAAATCACAATAAACCAAACACTAAACTTTGGGAACTGCACCAACGAACAGAAAATTATCAAGCACTTAGAGAAACCTTACTTGCCAAGCGTTGTGTGAAATGTCGAACAGCAAGAGCTTTGTTTCGCCGAATGGACAAGAAGGAGAGTCCTCTGTTAATGAAGAACACTTGATTTCTTCAGGTCTCATCTGCACAGCAGTGGCCCTGGTAAGAATCAAATAACCCCTTGGCTGTTGGGTCGCCGGATCCACATGACTCATGCCTTCCCAAAGGCGTGATAAAGGAACCCAATGAGATGGGTATTTGAAACGAGCCGTGTCAAACAAGAAGACGAGTTCACGTTCAGGATGATACCCTCCGATGGCAGCAAAATGTCCGGTGCCCGTTTGGCCTAACGCACCACGATCATAACACGAAACCAGAAATCCACATTGATCGTTTGATACCATTCGAATCACAAGGTCGCGAAATTCAGTCATAGAACTCGATGGATAGACCCGATGCATCTCTACCTAAGAAATATACTGGTGTTCAGAATCACATGCGTCGAAAACGAGATAGATGAGGTAGACAAAATGTGCGGAGAGGACTACAAACGCATGGGATTCGAGTCGCGTTACCGTTTTCAACCCGTAGAAAAAAATTCATGAAACAAACATTAGCTGAGGGGCTAAAATGAGACAATATAGTGATTAGTACATCATAGTTGGAAAATGAACATTTTGGGATGTTCAACACATTTCCGCTGCGTTATTCAATTATTTGCATTTTATGCGGAAAAATCAAATTCAGGTATATGGTTTTAACAGTCGTGGTAATGTGACGTATGAAGAATCGGTAACATTTCACTGAAAGTAGTGGCGGCTAACAAGCCCATCTGTAGAAATTCGGAGACAGTACAATGGGGAGAAAGTTAAAGAAAACTGTCGGTCCGTAGTAATCCACTAAATACACCCATCGACGTTTATGCCACCTGATTGGATCTGCTAAAACCGGGGACAGTGATCCTATTACCTGAAACTATACGCCCAATATTGCTCGTCCAGTTTCCCCACCTGACTCGTGCAATGCGACGTAGACAGCGGTGTTCGAACATCGACAATCTAATTTTCTCCCGTTCCCGTAATCGTCAAGTCTCTGCACCGTAGAACAGCACTAGTTGAACTGCTGCAGCACCCACTCAACCCTTCACAGACAACCCAACGTCACGACGCTGCCACTGAGGTTTCAAACTGGTAAACGCCAACCGAAACTTCTGCACGCGTGCTGACACTTGATCGGTGAAGCATCCGTCTAGTGTGATACAGCTGCTCAGATAGCAAAAATTGTCTAATTCCTCTATCAGTCCAATCTACAGCCGCAACAAAAGTGACTTGAGTGTACTTATAGAATACTTCATAATAAGCAGTATCTGGATGAACTCTCACAGCCGTAGAGTAGGACAGAGCGTACTGTTGCATTGAAAAAGCGGACTTTCAAGGAGAGACTGAGATCGCGTCGCCGATGCAAGTGACGTAGGTTAGCGAAAGCTACTGGAGCCTTGCTGATACACACTGATATTTCTTCCGTCAGTCCTCTTGAGCTGAAACAACTCCTGAGATAAGTAAAGTGATCGACGATTTCCAACTGGTCGTTCATAAGTGTGAGGACAGGTGTAGCTTATTGCCAGTCTTGTGGTAAAACCTTAAATTTCGTTGGAGAAAATGCCATATCAAACTGCGTGACAGACAATGCTAACTTACACAGGACGTTTGGAGCGTCCTGGGAGGAGTCGCAGAGTCAAACTATGTCGTCAGCATATTCCAAGTCACTAGTCATTCATACGCATGTTATTTGAGGTGGAAAGATTCTATCACGAAGCTTAGGTCACGTTTCTGGCGGTTGGTAACATTTTACGCAACCACAAACATCAAATCACAATAATGATTCATCAATGAACTTGATCTGGAAAAGCTGTTCAAAATAATTTACCCGGTATTGCAAATAAGGTTAATGCGACGGAAATACACTTCCTGGGAACAGACAAGTATACGAATGAAATGAAAAACGGATTACGGGGATAGGGATGCGTAACGAGTGGTAAGAACTGCACGGCATACATCGAAATTGAAAGTTTCAAGAGGTCTAGCCAAGGCAGCTTGTTGTGTGCGGACGTTGAACGCGGCTGAGTGAAAAGGAAATTTTGGCTTTAAAAATCCTAAAACTTCTGAGTGTCCAACCTTGCTTGTCAAACGCTGAGTGATATTCGATGGGTGGCGTAAACAGGCGTCTGGGATTACTCGAAATTGAAAGAAAGACCTAGATAGATTCAAGAGGTTTGTCCAAATGGGTGTTTAAGACTTTAGGGCACCTTTTACTTCGCGGTTGCTCACACCGACGAAGGGGTTCTTATCTGGGAACCCTAACCGGAATCTTCAGCTCAAAAGTCNTCAAAAGTCTGACCCACAAGGCAGTGGGGCGTAAATCCAACAGGGGTGTGGACGAAACACCCGTGTGGGAGCTTCTAGAGACCCCTCACGCAAGGATTTCAATACAATACAATAAGTGTGTTGTTCGCTGGTGCGTNNNTGCGTTGATTATCGGTCCGTTTTTCAGGATCGGCTCTTAGCCTCAGGCACCCAATGAGACAGGCGGAACGTGGACGGGACAACACCTTATCGGCTGGAGGCTGCCCAGCTTGGCCGGGCGGTAGCTGTCCCGTAAAAAGCGAAGACTTCTCCCATCGTCGAGATGAATCCACAGGTACCCTGCTCCTACGTCCATCTAACGGAGGCTTTTGACTGATAAACTGTCCCTCACCGTGTTTATTTACCGGTGTGATCTCTCCAGGGGCGGGTGGGGATAGGAAGTGCTGAAGCAGCTGGCTTTGTGAGACTGAGCTTTGTCTGGGTAGACACCCGTTGACCTTTCAGGCATTATTGGATATAAGGCTGTGAAAAGCCACCCTGTGTAGCTTGCAGGGTCATGGAGGCACGCAAGTCATCAAAACACGTCAGTTGGTATCTACCATCTGGGATGCATGAAGCATGTTGGTCTTAACTCAACACTGGATATGGTGATTCTTCGGAAACTGTCACATAATAACTAGTATGAATGCGATGCTAGTGAGTAATTCATACAATTCAAAGAAGAAACTGTTAGCAATACGGATCCACCATTCTTAGAAATTGAAAGTGAGTTGTTTGAACAGCTGTTAACCAAGCACCTCCGTGCGCCGGTTTGCTATCTTTTGGATACCTATCTTGATGAACAGTAGGTGAGAGACAGATTAGTTGAATGTAGAGTAGGTGAGGGCTCCTAAATGAATATGATCTGAAGTAACCACGCCAAGAGTAATGATAACAAGTAATAAACTTGCATTCCGTGAAGTTATTGTACGCAAGACAACTGACGGACTGCTTGAAAGAAGGGTATACGGAAAAGAAACGTGGACCGGACAGTGCAACGACGTTCATAGCTTCGTGCCACTCAGACAAAAGAGAGAACTTATTTAGTGATTCATCTCGCGGGCGCGAAAGATATGCTCCGAATCCACGTTCGTAGATGAACTCGGTCAGATCAAAAACATACTCAGAGAAAAAGGATATCTTTGTCGAAGGAAACCTAGAACAAAGACCAAAACACGAGCCTTTTCAGGGAGCTCTGGAGGAAAAGGTGTTTATTAAACTGTCATCCAAAGGAGAATCTATCTTATGTTATCAGAAAATGTTTGGGTGAGAGAAACCTATAATACAGACAGTTTGTCATGTGCATTCACAGGCTCACCAATAAGGATAACATCCAAGAGTTTCCCTGCGCCGGTCTCATTTATGGCTTTTTATTCCTTCCGCTGTGCCTGAATCGCAACCTACATTGGCCAAAAGAGGGAACTGTCCCACTGGAGTTAACAGCACTGTCCACGCAGACTTCTAAAAGGCGGATAATTCATCACACGAAGAATTATTCTCGCTCACCTAACAGACTCAAGTCACCAAGTGGAACTTAAATCAGCCTTCACAGTTAGCTATCGACTACCACCTCATGCACCAAAATCGTTGCATATTCACACCCTAACCACTGCGAAAGCGATCGGTCTTCGTTTCTTCACAGCCAACCTATGTGCACGAAAGAGATCGATCCATACCATTCGACTGCTTTAACCCAAGATCGATCGCACGGATAACGCATCACAACCTGATTGCAGTGTTGTGAAACACGTCGCACCAGTGACCCCACAGCCCTCTCCTAACCACCGTGATCCTTGGGCGACTGAACAAAAGCGGATTTTGTTAGACAAATCCGATTTACAGCGAAGAATGTTGACTGATCCACCCGATTCATTTGATACTACCATCCGAAGGACCCGAATTCCACTCTTAGGCCAATAGCAGCTTCCATGCGAAAATTTAACCAGGTGCTCGGGAAATGAGGTCTCGCCCACGTTCAAAACATTCGCGCAAATGTCAATAATCTCAAACCACCAGCTAGAGAGGCCCTACTGACTTTCTTTCCATTGAAGCGGTTTCACTGAAACGAGAGGACGATGTGCTAGTGTTGGGGGTTATAGTCAGATTGGCGAACCGCGAGTAAAAGGTTTATCTAAGGGAGCTGAAAGTGATTTCGAACCTCTCAAGGAGGCGTACGATCTTGACTCGATTGAATGACAGTGTATAATAAGCACTCCGAATTTTCGAACGCTGATGTTAAATCCTATGGGATGAGCTAGTTGTACATTGTCTCACTGGTTTGCTGCATGATTGTGGATTCCCAATGACTTCCTCCAGTTCGAGTAACCTAGTCGTAGTGCAGTCACTAATCATAGACTGATTTTCATCATAAACGTGTTTGTAATTTTTTCTTAATACATTCTAGTCGTATGCCAGTTATAAATATTATATATGGGTGCTCAAAAAGTAGACAAATGACCTTTACATACTACGCTACACCACCGTATAGACGGTTTCAATGACCGACGTTGCATGTGATCTCGTGTCATCAAATCAAGGCAAAGGTCAAGGTATGTAGTCAGGTCTAATTCAATCCACTGGTCGTCGACTCACGGCATGAAACTATTGCCTTTGATCAGTTTAATATCTTTATTTCATGTCCACTGATTGGAGATAACTAAAACTGCGAGTAGTAAAAACTTCAACAAAAACGATCACTGACTCATTTCAGAACTATTCTAGGACGAACTGGGCACCTTGGCTACAAATCAGAGATGAAACATTTTCATGACCTGTTTTGTAAGACGTGTCTTTGGAACAGTATTCAACATACTAAATGGTTCAATGGATTATTAGTAAATTACAACTCCAAATTATCACCACACATTTGAGGAGCTTTCGTACACAACTCGCATTGAGGACATGTTGACGATGCTTGAGGTTTAGGTGAGATGTAGCGAGTTAGTAGTTGCATGAAATCGAAAAAGGAATTAAAATGCTAAAAAAACGTGAAGGAACTTAGGGAGAATAGCTGTGCAGTGAAACAGTCGCGATATTTGAGCGAAGACCTGATTGGTAGGCACTTACATTTAACCCATTACAACGAGCAACTTCGACGAACTTGTCCATCACAATGCCTTCGGTCAAAACGCTGGAATCCACACAACAGGTCAGCATAGTTTCGTGATACCAACGCCAGGGGCCTTTCCAAACTCGTCCAGGGTCCATTTCAAGTGCATTTAAAACCATAACCAGTGTGGCCAGACCGCAATAAGCAGGCTCCGCCTAACCAATTAAACAAAGCCATCGTATATGCGGTATTTCGATTAAAAAGAACCAATGTAATCAGCAACGTTTCCGAAACGCAACATGAACATTTACATATGAACCAGTTTAGGGAGTTCTTTCACGCAAAAAAGGTCAGTGTGAAACAGTGCTGCACGATAGCTTACTTTCTCAGTGAGAGCGTGGTTAGTGGGTGGGAAATGCTTCAAGTGGAACAATAGAAAGCAAGAAAACAGCCGAAGCAGGAGTTGAAGTCGAAAGAGCTTTACTATTCATAAATCACCATATACCATAGATCAAAGGCGAGTGCTCTGAAAAATTGCTAATAATAAAAAGGCCTACGCAGTCTCAGCGACCTCCAGAGGGTTGTGTCACACATCGAAGACTTTACACTTGATGATACCATTCGCGCTGCGTTGTTAAGCAAGCTCAGCGAAAAGAGATGAAATGATTTATAACAAAAAAAACTAAAAGCTCCAGAGACATCATTTTTTTCTACTTATTTGCGCATATGCATTAGAATCGGGACAACTCCAAACTAGTTGATAATATAACATCAACTATATGATGAGCCTTAGTCAAGTCCTGAAACCCAGAGGTTTTGGATTGTGCAGCGATTAAGAACACCCCCAGTAAAATGCTGCATAAGTAGCTAGATACAACTTGATACTAATGACGCTCTCCTCATGTTATGCCACAAAGACCACATACGAACGAGAGAATCAACCTTTCCTCAAATGAGAATGGGATAGTCCGTAAACGGCTCCATCATTGAACGATAGTAAGGGCGACAACCAGACCGACACTGACTAAAGGCGTTGTATTGGTCAGAGTAGTCCGAGTAATCATGTTACAGGCATACAAGGTGTAAAATACGGTTGCTACAGCAAGTCTGATTCACCCTTATCAGAGGATTATGAGGGATTCCAAGTCAATCGCCAATGCATGACAGAAGTGTAGGGTTATCGAAAGAAGAAACTGAAATTAATCGACGAGTGCAACTAACCACAAATCCCAAACTCCGGAAAGTAATACTGAAATCAAATAAATTCGCTTGGTTGGGAACATCAACCGAAAATACGAGATTTTAGTTCAAACTTGCGCAAAGCATAAAAAATATTTCACATTGCCTTTGTTCTTCTAGCACCACTTCACGAGTGCACTAGATAAAATTGAAAGACCAGTCAGAAAGAGGGGTTTCGTTGCAAATGAGGGCTTTGGACACTCCGGTAAAAGTAAATCGGGGTAATCGAGGAGCCAAATCAACTTAAACATGTGATGAGGCCAAAAATTGAGCACTATATGCACGAATGTTGCGTTCAGTTACTGTTGGATTTTAGCGAAGTAGGGAAAAACGGGAAAGTATTCATACCTGTGTGCACAGTTGTGCAGCTAACGCAAAATAAGCTTCCATATGCCCTGTGAGTAAAGATTCGCGAAAAAGAGCTTTGCCTTCAGGAGAAGAAAAAGCAATGCAATGTCGGGGCAACGGCCTGCGGTAAAATTCCACCGAGCTGACGGGTGCATTGTAATTTGCTTGGGAAGGCTTGATCAAAAGCATCTTGCTTGGTTTCCTCATCGTAGTGAGTAACCGCAGCAATGATTTCTTGAACATGGAGGGCTGTGTTAATACCAGGCAATGAGCGAAAACGCAAGTTGATAGGGGTAATCAAGCACCGGAAGCCTGAGTAGACTGCCCAACACACACCGGGCGAAGCACTCTGGCTGTTTTCTGTAAACAAAACGAACCGAGAAAGTGATAAAACAAGGACCTCAACTCATAAAACAAAATACGTTGCATTCATTGGGAGTGACACCAAAGAGTGTGAAAAATTTGGGTCTCACCAGTTCAGACAAATTAGCAAATAGTGGATGTAGTTTAGAACAATTCGTCGCATGAAAATTGAAGTGATGAGGATGTTGCTTAGTAACTGTTTAATGGCTAGTATACATTAATAATAAAACAAATGACTTTTACTTCGTTTTTTATTTATTGAATATACAAATGTACAGTCAACATTCAGGAAGGGGGCTGCTGCCATACAAAGACTGCCTGGGAAGATGGGTGATGATGGAGCGGTTCGAACCGGGGTCATAAGTTGGTGACCTAACCATTTGGCCACCGCCGCCCATTGATCAGAACTGAGATTTCATATTAAACTGTCGGGGGAATTGCATCGACGTGTGCTGATTGAAATTATACGCACTAACACTGACAATAAGTCGGTATTTGGAGAGAGTCGGGCACTGATCAACATAACAATCTAAGTTAAGCGACCGCGTTTATTTCAAAAGACTCGTGTCAACCACGTGTCGTGAATAAAAAACATCGTGAAGTAAGTACTCAGATGGAAAATGGACAGCGCACGGCTACGAATTGCATATGCGCGCTAACAAACGATGGTGTATTAATGGAACTGAAATTGCCGTTGAGTGCTTCGTAACGCCGTAATTGTTAGTTTAGGAAAACACAATAATGCTTGTCAACACTAAGACAGCTGGGCATGACCAGAAATTATATTCTTACAAATCAGAAGCCAACTGAGCGCCGCAGGTTAAATGAACCACACTAAGCCGGAACAATAAAAAACAAATTGATCACTCAGAATAAGTATAATGTGATAACTCACGTAATCGCTTTTTCGTTTCGATTGAATGTTCCAGACAAAAACAGAGCTAAAATATGTTCAATCACGTGCATCTTCACTTTCTTTCATGAAGTACATCGATTAGACTTTGTTTAGCGCCAGTGCACTTGGTAAACGTCCTATTATGAGTAAGATTTGGTTTTGATTCGATACCAATTCGTAGTGCATTGTTGATCTGGTGTGTCTCGTCGTTCAAGAGTTCATATAGCACTCCACCCTCGCAGACACTTCGGTTCATATTTCAGCTCCTACTCGGAGGACAACAAGGAGCACTGGACAGCTGTTTCATCCTTGTTGGAATACATCAGCAGTGCGTAACACCCTTGTCCCTACTATGACCGGGTCCGCGAAAACTATAGCTGGTCATTAGTTACAAACAACATTGGAAAATTAATCAATGGGGGAGATCGGAAGGACACTCAATGAGTGAAACCCGAACAGTAAAACACAAGCACTGTGGCCGCGAATAAGCATCGAATTAAAACAAAATCGTTCTCAACCCGTCGAAAATGCGCACAAGTATTGGTGGTCGACCGTGCAGCTGAAGGGAAACGGTTTGAGCTCCAAACTTAGAGGTTTACGATTAGATTCTCAATGGGGATAGTTCACACTGCCCATGAGCCCCAACAAGGATGAAAGAGCTGTTCAGTGCTTTTGTTGAAATCACATGTGAGCGGAACTAGAAAGTCTACTTTTTGCAGTACCCTTTCGACATAGCTCAGAGTAATATGCTCCATACATAATAAACGAAGAGTTCATACATTTTGACAGAAAATTGCGAAAAGGGAACGAAGATNGTATTGATAGTGAATAATCACAAGCGGTCCATCAACAATTCGGAGAAAAAGCGGACAAATATGATACAAGTAGCGTTCTGACTGGAGATGAGGGAAGATAAGTTGATGGAGGCCACAAACACGTCACAAATCAGCTCCGAAGCGCATCCCACTCATCTTTTCGTGGACTGTATAGTGTAATGCGTGCGCTTTTGTGGAGTGTATGCGTACGTGTGAATGCGCAGACTTGATCTGAATAAGGCAAAATTAACAGCAGTGGGAAAGTTATTCCAGTTCGACATAGGATGGGAAAGCGCAACAGCCGGGGCTTGGCCGGCTAATTCCAGGGTAACCAGGTTGAACGGGGAAGGTGGGAACAGACGGAAAACAGTGGATAGCCCGAGACAGTGCGATCGACCAATCGACCGATCGACCACAAACCTAGGTGAATGAGTTGACTGACAAGGTGAATTGAGACAGCATAAGAAAACGCCAATGCGATGGTCTGGATGGAGCGACAACGCTTCCAGTAGAAAATAATATCACAAGTCCAATAATGAAGAGATGTGATGCGAAACCCAGTGAAGCCATGATACGCACAAACAGATAAGACCTGGCCGTCGGTTACAGTATGAGAACGGTTGTGCGTGTCCAGCTGGGATGGGTAGTGCAGACGACATCAGGATGACGAAACCGGACGTCCAGGAGATTAACAACATCCGCCACTAGGCTTCACCGGTTGTGTGCTGTTCACGGTCACCGTCGCAGAATGCAGGCCTTGCATGGATGCTGCGCTGGCGGATATTTGTTCTGCCATTTTCACGAAGGCATTTTCTACATTGGTGGCTTCTTTGGCACTAGTCTCGAGAAACAGCATGTTGCACTCGTCGGCAAAAGTCTGAGGATGAAAATGAAGTGTATTAATTAATTTTATTATGTGCGTTTTTTCGGGCGGTATTAGAAAGAATCGTATACAACTCACAATGTTAATTAGTTGGAGCAGAAAACACGGATTATGAAATGGAATCATCCGTCGGAACAGTGTAGAACATACTCGTTAAGGTTATTGATAGCGGTAAATCTGATTTCCAAGAACAATTTTCTACTAAGCGTTTTGTAATATGGTGAACTCTATTTTAACAAAGATTAACTGTTCACATGGAGGAACCCGACAATGTGTCTGCTCCGATTCGTACACATTTCGTGCTCGGGTTTTGACTGTTGTTTTTCAGTTATCTATTAGCTCGATCAATGAATAAGTAGGTGGAACAATCAAGACTGACAGTAGTAGTGAAGTACGGAATGTGGATAACGTGCGGACAAAGTGGGTGACCAGACTGACGAGGTTCTCGGAAGGGGAGCTGATCACAGTCTAGAATCTGAGGACGGTAATCAACGTCTCTAGATCAGACAAGGAGCGTCCCTCAACTGTCAGTTAGTGATTTCATTCCTCGAGTTCAGTTTG
>UZAN01045313.1:16443-28113 GCA_900618425.1 Echinostoma caproni
TGCAAACGATTCATCACCAACCGAGATGACATCATCAGTGCTTGTGATATATGTATATATATACCACAATCTCGTGTAGAGTGTTAGACTGTCTTTTCGCTACCCATTTGGATAAAAAAAGCAGAATGAAGATTGAAATTTTGAGAGCAGAGTCAAAAAGAAGATAGATAATCCATGTAGACCGGGGTTGCAAGACGAATGAATAGATGCACGAACGTCACTTTGAAGTTGTAAAACGCATAGCAAACATGGCTAAACTGGCACTCGAACTATTCATAAAAGCTTGCAACTTACCTGATATTCGCATAGCAGTCAAATGTCTGCATACTCGAAATCTGACGATCTGCCAGCTGTGAGCAAACTGATCCCGTTATTCTAGCACTAGGATAGATTTACTTCGGAAGAGAATTTCGATTACAAAGATGAATAGAAAAGGAAAGAAGGGAATCTTGAACGACATAATTTTTCGTGGTGAACTCCAGTTTAGGTCATATTTTGATCACCCAATCACCGGTTCCATCGGTTACCGAAAATAAGGCAACAAGGAACACGCGTCGTATCATGGGGCTGAGGAAGCACCCAAGCAGACCAGGTTTTGAAGCAGGATGCTGAGAATCAGAGAAAGACTGACACCGTCCCAGACGGAGGATTTTCAGTGAATCTCGTCGGTCACTATTCCCCATCTTCGCATCCCGGTGATGCAACGGGACAACCACGGTCGAAGCTAGGTAATCTGGGTTAGTAATTTCTTTTACACACCCACGTGTGATGAACAGCAGACGGGGCGAACCCCATAGTCACGAGGACCTGCTGTTCAGTTGTGGAAACCGGCAAACCCCGGGACTAGGAGTGGCGAACCACATAAGGCCCGATTGGTTAGGCGTGGAAATACGATCCAACTGATCGAATCTCGCAATGTGTGAAACAGGTTGATAATCGAAAAAGACACCAAACATTCGGGTTGGGTGGCAATCGCGGTTATTCAAAACTCATTACCATTCGCAGCTAAAGGCCGATGGGTTTCTCTTCAGTCAGCAAATTAGTATACTAAAAAACCTAAGTACAGCTGACAGCTCAGACTAAATCTAGACTGTCAAACCAACCACAGTACCAAAACCTTTTCCTTGGTTAGAACTTCAGCTACTGTCCGAAGTTTGAATCATCGTTATAGGTGTACAGCGAGGAAAAATGAGGCGAAATTCATTGATTTCTACCAAGATCAAATTTTGCACAAATTAGGCGATACCACAGGGGGTGATTGAGTCTAAATGGAGTGAGGCAAAGAAAGTGGAACCCTGTGGTCAACACACAAACACTAAATAGGCGTACATACCGTTATAAGCATTCTCATCAGACCAAAAATGCCAACCAGAACACCATTGTGGTCGATAAGTTGTCATATTCTTCAGTGTTTCCTACCAGCCCGTGGCAGTCTTGTAGACCCCAGCCTAACAGACGACAGGGACTTATTCTGCTTATTCGCTCTGCGCACTTCTTCATGCCTAGTTTCCACATCAGTAATTGGCCACTCAAGGGTTCCCTCTAACCCGGAGCGTCCACAGCGAATAAAGCGCGATGCAGCAGAAGACATTTGGGCATACGCAGTATGTGCCCCAGGCAAAGAAGCCCATTAAACTCAACTCTCTGAAGTAGGAAGTTTATCCCTGATAAACTCCCAAATACACGACGGTTTATCTCCAGATTGCTAACTCGTTCGCTCCATTCCACGTGGACCAGACTACGTAAACCGATAATCGAAAACTACTGGTCGACGGATATCTTTTATTCGCGAATTCAAGGTCTCTCAGTCATGGGGCAGAATGGAACGAACAGTAGCACAATATGTATGACCCTTCAACTTCAGTGAGACGTCGTGTCGTCACTAAGTATTTCATTCCTGCGTACGCCGCTCGAGCCTTGGATATTCGCGCAGTTACTTCCTTGACTGCGCTAGAGTCATCTGACTCGCAACCATTTAAGCATAACAATCAAGCGTCCGCGCCGCGGTGGATGATACCCAGTCTTGTAGCATCGCTTTGCACTTGGAAGGTGCAAAGCTCATGCCGAAAGGAGTTGCAGATCTTGAAAGTCTGTCAAGAGTGCTTTGCGCCTCCTCCATACATTCGAACAGACACGATGTCGTCAGCATACTCTGAATCGCGCAGCTTTTCTCCAGCGGCCGATTCAACACCAACATTTTGGGGACTATTAGGTGCGTTCTCCAGTATTTCGTCTACGACAAAATTGAACAGGAATGGCGAAATAGGGCACCATTGACGAACTCCACTTCTGGCTTCCAACGATTTGCTTAACCTGCCGTAGATCCTAAGGCTATCCGAAGTACGCAGATACAGCAACCGCAATAGGTTTACATACTTCTGCGGCATTCTTTTGAGAAGTAGTGCACCTATTATAGATTCACCGAAGGCTCCTCTCAGGTCAAGGAACACCGCGATTGTTGACCGAGGATGTGGGTGACGCAATTCGAAGACTTAACGCAGTGAAAATTTGACCGACGCAACCGCGACCTGGTCGGAATTGTTTGCTGTTCGCGGATATTTCTGTCTTAAGGCTATCAGACGACGAAGTATATCACAGAAGTCAACACTTATGATTATCGGAACTAAACTAATACCGCGGTAGTTTGCGCAGTCCCTTCTTGAAGATCGGAACGATCAACGGATGACTCTAGGATGAAGAGATATGCTCCTCCGACCAGATGTTGCGAAGTAAGCTACTAATCGATTCGACGAGAGTCACCACCCAGTTTGAAAAGAATTTGGAGAAGGCCGTCAGGTTTCACCGTTTTTCCTTTTTTGACGATTGAATACAGCTTTGTACTAGTTATTCTAATGGGAACTAGCATGCTCTCTCTCTCAACAGATCGAATGTAACTCATCCCCTAAAATCTTTTCCACAGCAGAGACAGATACCCATACAGAAAATTGGCTTCCTTTTAAACCTAATCATTACTATCAGATTTCGGTCACCGGATGACAATTCTCTTGTGATCTTCCTCTCCCCACCACTATTTGTCAATTTAAGGAACACTCGCGCGGTTTTTCTACCCACTTACAACAATTTTTTTAATTCAGGATCAACAAACTGGCTCTTGCGGGAATACTCCCCTATACTCCCTCTAGTCTTTTGACCACAAAGTTTCGCATCACATCGTAATTCATTTTATAATCTTGAAAAATGATACAAAAATAACGGCAGCAAATGTCAGCCAAAAATTAAATAAGACAGAAACCGGAATATAGATGCTCACTTTGGCCATTTCGGCGGGAACTGCACGGCTTGCTTCTAGGTCACATTTATTTCCGACAAGTAGTCTACTGACTCGAGAGTCAGCGTAGCATTTGATCTCATGAAGCCAATCTTTAACACTGTTATACGAACTCTGTGAGAGACAAAAGGGAATTGCAAGACAGTCCAAGAGTCAGTGTGATTCGTAAAGAACAATAGCATAGAATGCAAACAGAATTTGACAACGACCAAAACAGTTAAATACAAAAACATCCCAAGATTCATAGATCAATGTGGGATCAATTTTGATAGCACATCGAATGAGCATCATACCAGTACAAAGTGTTACTCCAGTGTAGCATCAAATAAGCTGGTGATCGAATCCCTTTTGTGGAAGAACTATACCCGAATCTAAGTAGAGAGCACGCATAAGAATGTGCACGAAGAGTAAATGGAGTAGGTCTCCCACATTAGGAAGCAGGACCGGAAAAACCACCATTTCTTTGGACAAATCGAAACAGAGCAGGCCAGAATGTTACTATGCTTAGAACGCAGAGATTAGAAAAATGAGCGTATCGGAAGTTTGCCCAGTACCAACTTCCGATACAGCCTTCGAAGGACCGTAACGTGGCACTGTAGTTCAACGGGCACGCTAACTCGAATCGGCCACATAGCAGTAAACGGATGTTGGCGGAGCTCAATTCGGTATTGCAGATCCTACTGCACCACCTGCGTTGAGTCGGATTATGAACTAATTCTGTTACGCTTCACTCTTCGGCTCATCGGTCAACGGCAGAAATCACTTCCTCACTTGGCTCATCATCGTCTGCGCGATCGATCTGCCTGCGAACACAGTGGAGTAGACCAATAGTGGGAACAGATTAGACTTCCAATGCACTCAGCAGCAAACTTTGCTTTTGGGGCCGAGCTCGATTTTCGCCGAAGACATCGGATCTCCCAGGATTCAGTAGTCATGATGGATCAAAAGGCGAAACATCCCCATCTACCAGGATCAGCATAGAAACCGGTATCGCTTGCAACGCCGACTCAAAACAAGGCCTAAAGAGAAATAGCAAAATGCGGTGGGCTAAAATTGCTCGTGAAATGGAGGTAGGTTCTAGATCAGGGAATAGTCAGTCCGTTTGACTTGATACGCATTACCGGAGATCATCCAATGACGATCAGTGAGACCAATTTCGACAGAAGTGGGCAGATTAAACGCAATTAGGTGGAATTCATAGGATCTACGGTGGGTTAGGCAAATCGTTGGAAGCCAGAAGTGGAGTTCGTCAATGGTGCCCTATTTCGCCATTCCTGTTCAATTTTGTCGTAGACGAAATACTGGAGAACGCACCTAATAGTCCCCAAAATGTTGGTGTTGAATCGGCCGCTGGAGAAAAGCTGCGCGATTCAGAGTATGCTGACGACATCGTGTCTGTTCGAATGTATGGAGGAGGCGCAAAGCACTCTTGACAGACTTTCAAGATCTGCAACTCCTTTCGGCATGAGCTTTGCACCTTTCAAGTGCAAAGCGATGCTACAAGACTGGGTATCGTCTACCCCAGCACTGATGCTTGATGGTAGAAAACTAGCTGTGGTGGAATGTTTCACCTACGCAGGTAGCTCCGTTACAAATGACGGTAGCATAGTCAGTAACTATTAACCATGTCGAAACGCGCGCCGGTATTGGTTCATGTTTTTTGGCTGCCCATTTGGATGAACATGAGGAGAAAGACAGGAAAGGTTGAAAGTAGGGTTTAAAAGAGAAATCGACAAGATGCATGAACGCCACTGCTTACGACACTCAGGCATATCACTCAGTGTCTCTATCCATCGGGTATGAACATCCTGAGGTCTCTATCCAGGGAGCCTAACGGGACCTTTGTGACCCAGACTCCTGGTTAGGGTTTTCATATCCTCATTTCAGGTCTTAGCTTAACCGCCCTTGGCTTTCTTCCATGCATTACCTGCCTCGGCGAACATCGCTCGCCATGGCAACCTATCTGAAGACATGCGTAACGCCCTAACCAGCGTTATCCATGGAGGTCGACCACTTTCTCCAGTGAGCGACCGCATTAACCCAATACTCTGCGCCTTACCTCAGCATTGCTCGTTTTGCAGCCCGCATTTCCAGGGCTCGAGCAGCTTACGCAGGATTGAAACACTTTTGGTGCAGACGTAATGTTTCGTTGAAACTGAAAGGTTGAGTATACTGCGCCAGTACGTGGTCAGTTCTGCTCTATGGTTGCGAGACCCTAAATTTGCGCGTGGAAGGTGTTCGTCATCTAGATGTGTTTGACTGCAGTTTTTTACGTAGTTCACCGCGGGTTGGATGGAGCGAGTGTATAAGCAACTCGGAAGTGAGTCGTAGCATATATGGTAATGATCCGATGGGGAATTCGTTGTCTCATCGAATTGAACTTAGTCGGCTTCACTTGTTATGACATGTATTTCGCATGCCTAGCCATCGTCTACAACAGCGCGCCCTATTCGCAGTTGCAGCTGCAGGTTGGAAGAGACAGCGTGGAAGCCAACAGATGACGTGGAGGCGAGGCATGAAGAAATGCACAGCGATTGGGTAGAGTTGGTTTCCCGTCTTCCAGGTTGGGGTCCGAAAGGCTCTGTAACTGGTTGGTTGGAGACAATGAAGGATATGGCCAATGGCCGACAGCAGTGGCGTTTTTGTTGTCATTTCTTAGCAGGTCAGAATGCTTGAAAATGTATGCAATGTGTTGACTATAGAGGTTCACTTTCATTGCCTCCTTCCAATTAGGCCCAATCCCTCCCAATCTTATACTTATCACTTGAGTAGTGTACATTGTGAGCTTGGCAGTGATCAGTGAAGTTCGCTTCACCGTATCTCGCTGTACGATGATGATAGTTCGCACGTGGTTGTGCAAAGGCTAGAGTTGCACCCTCAAAATAAAAAACGCCGAGCAACGCCGGGGACATCTCTCGTACCAAACTTTCAAGGGACTTCATGATTATGTCTGGAGCCTGATTATCCTTTCCAAGGAGCCAGCCGCAGTAAAATGAAGTAAGCTTCCACACATGCCTTGCGAGTCAGTCACTGACTAGCCAAAGGCTTCGGTTGTGAATTTCTTTAGAAAGCTTATCTGCTTTGGTCTGGGTAACCTAGCAGTATCGCGCTCTCGGGCGAATCATAGACCTTTTTTTCTTTTCATAAAGATCATTGTACCATGATTTGTTTGGCACAGCCTGAATCTAGACGCACGTGAAATACATAAACATGGGTCAGACAAGCACCAAGGGTCGGTTGAGTTCTTCCACTGAACAATTGAAGTTAGTTGCGAGAATTGACGTGACACCTGCCTAGTCAGCACAAGCCTATCATCACGAACTTTCAGAGTGCCCACTGATCTTTAATCGTGTACGGTAACTGCCATCATCACACGGTTGGAAAACAGATAACAAGAGTATCAAAAACATTGCGAACCGCTGATCAGTCTCATGTCCGGTTGAAGGATTGTATGTTGCGCAAATTGCGGAAAATTATCCACCCAGATCGCGAATACAGTCAGAGGTCATGGAAGAGGCGGACAGGATGATGCTAAACGATGAAGCAGCCTCACTGTATACGTCAATGGCTTCCGGTTTAATTTGTCATCGAAACAATGGTAATGATAGAAAAAGTGGAATCGGGTACAGAGGGGAACAATGTGGAGAAACAATTACAGAGAACAAGACCAATCTTTTGTTTCATCTTTTAGTTTGCAACTCCCCAACTCTTCTCTTGGGCTTTTTGTCGCTCCCCATATTTGGATTCGATTTTTCGGGATCACCGTTTTTTCGCATAGCCCGAATGCGACAGATTCAGGACGTAGTGTCTAGACTAGTCGTCGGTTCCCCTCCATACTTCAACACCAAATTTTTCCCCTGCTAACTTCGCATACTACGTACACATCGTTGTTTCGCAAATTGTCCACGTTAACCCTTTTACTGAGCTACCATCGCGACGGTTGCGGTGTATCGCATCATCACACGGGGTCTATATTCTAGGCCCGTCCCCATACAATGACCCTGAGTTAATTGCGAACGGTGTGTCGAAACCTTGCAAACACAAGCGTCAATAGACTACCTGGAGCTACCGACAATGAGACAGTTCCAAATAGAGGAACATGGCATTTACGTTCGCGCAAGCACCCCCAGAAGCCTGTAAGGAGTCGAAACCAGCTGAGGTGGTATTACTTACATGTTTTAAACCTTCAGCAGGATGTATTCTACTGTACATTTGAAGCCTTACCATGATGAATGCAACAGGAGTGGCAATCAATTTTCTACAAAATTTCACAGTTGACTAGCCATCTCTGAGAACGAAACCTTACCGTATCAGATCACCAAACATTCAGGGAAGCCATTAAATCTACCACAAGCAGAAACTAACCAAGTGTCTATAAGCGTAGATTACATCAATCACATAAATCACGTGTAATGTAATACATCATACATATATATATGTATACAAGACCACGCTAACATCGGATCGCCTTCATATCGTTTCTTGACACCGACCAATCAGTTGGTTTCTTAGACACCAGACTGGACGGCGAGAGGCAATTACTCCTCCTGGTAGTTCTGTGCACTTTTTCATGCCTTGTCTCCAGCTCATTCGTTGACCTCCATATGGTTTCTTGTAGAATAGAGCGGCAACTGTAAAGGGCATGGTGGCACGGTAGACGCAGTGTCTTGGTTAGCGAAGCCTATTTATGTGAATTCGATGTGATAACATCGACACGTGAGCAAGGACACAATAGCATACCCCGAGTTTACTAAGCGGACCACTCCCACGTACGCCGACGTAGGCACTGATTGTTGAAAACCTATATTCGATGTCTTCCAAGAGTGAATTCAAGATCTGACAACTGTCATCTAGAAGTAATCGAATGGCGACGAAATTTCAATGACGACACGTAATCGCCAAACGTACTTCCTTTGTATGTTGCTCGAGCCTGGGAAACGTGGGCAGTTACCTCCTTTAGTGCTCCACCGTCACTGGTCACACAACTCCCTAGGTAGAAGAAATCAACCTCGGTCAATTTCTAACCATCAAGTTTCAGAGCAGAACTAGTCGACACCCAGTCTTGTAGCATCACTGCATTTCGAAGATGCGGAACCCACCGAAAGGAGATCGTGTTGGTCTGCTAAGTGGCCCGGCCCGTAGCCAATGGATTGTCTACGGATAACACAGTTGAGTGCTACCGAGCGCGTCTCCAGGTCGCGGAGGCTGTCTCGCAGTATAATCGGTCGCGGTCGATCAGCAGCGATGCTAAAGGATGTGCGGGGTTCCGGTTGGGAACCGATATCCTTTTCAAAAGTGTCTGCTAACAACATTGCGACGTGTGCGAACGTGGCCCCTCACCAAACAAGGCTATTGCTATTTGCCTGCTCTTCCAGTTGGGACAAACTGCGGAATACTACTAACCCCCATACCTAACTGACACAATGGGATCCTGGACTGGCGCTGAGTCATCCGAAAGGTGTATGAACCACTGACGGTTACGTGCTATCGATCATCCTACCCTGTATCCCTACATGTCGCACTTGGTTGTGCAAGGGTTCGAGGTGCATCCTCGAACAAAAGCCGAGATGGTGGGGACGTCACTTAGTACATTATTCAAAATTTCCCTCGTAGACCGTCTTGCAATGGTACAACACGTTCAGTTCTACGGCGTTCCCGGGAAGCGATGCGCCCTGCGCTCTCCCAATGACTGGGATGACAAATGAGCAAGCTCAGAATCTAAACCATCTGTACAGCGGATCCATCACCTACGTAGCTTGCCGGCATGTTAGGGCATTGCTGAACACAGGTAATCAGTGTATCACAATGCGTTCACTGCACGACTGCAAAGTAGACATCTGTTGTCTGTCCGAAGTCTATCTGATTCTGGCACAAAAGTGATCAACGTACCACATAGCTACGCAACCTACCGGCTATACCACAGCGGTACAACTGACAACTCCGGTTAGCACGGAGTAGCGATCGCCGGGAGCGGCCAGACCAACAATATCAGTGTCTGCTGGGAACCAAACTGCTATAGCGCGCTTCAGAGGTAACCCGTTAAACCTGTCATCGCTGTCTATAATCCAAAGTCACATGCGGAAACGCCCGTCAAAGACGACTAAGATAATCAAGTTCAAGAAGTAGTGAACCCCAGTGCGAGACGCGACATCCCTTTATCGCAGGAGACTGGAATGCACTGGTCCATCAGACGAGCATATGCGGAAAATCCTGGGAAATTTCGGCCTTGGTTCACATTGCGAAAACGGCGAACGCAGTCGCATTTACCGACTTTGACTGGCTAGGTGTGGTCAACACCGGTTTTCAGCACCCATGATAACACCTACTTACGTGTTACTCGAATGACAGTCGAACAGCACATCAGATTGATTACATTTTGGTACGTGTTCGCAGGGCTTCTTCAGTGGAAGACTGACGTTCCTATCACGGCGCAGAAACTGGAACGGCATATCACACCATATCCTTGTACGCGCCCGCTTCTAGATCCACCATACTGCTCGCCACAAGACTAGTTTCCCAGGCAAATTCAACATCGCGCTCTTGGAACGACCTGAGGTGGGCGCTGTTGGACCCAACCGCTTCCAACATAGCCACAACATCCCTCGACGGTTCAACTGCCGATGCAGTGGTTCATGCAGAAAATGAGCGTCAGAGAAGCTGCACTGGGGCAGTTAGGTAAAGCTTCGCCGCAAAAGAGACTGGATCTCCGAGCGTACAGTGCAAGAGGTACGGCTGATCTATTCTCCCGAATTTTGTATTCTACATCACCAAACCAAACGCTCCGCAAAGAGGGACCATAAACAACACAGAGAGACGATTGCAAATAGAAATGAGGCTGCAACCGTCACAGCGGACTTTAGAGAGCTATTTCGTCTAATCCGTGTCGCAGAAGGAGACAGAAATCAGAGCCACTGCTGTGTAACACCACGAGCCAACTTATTCAGGTAAATGAACAGAAAATGCAAAGGTAGGTCGGACACTTCGGCAAGCTGGTCAACCGATCATCAAACCAACCTGACTATCCACAGGTATCAGGCAGTTCGGAGACCTACGACATCAATTGTCACCCACCTAGCATGACAGAAGTCTTCGCTTAGTCACTTCTCTGAAACGCAGGAAGGCCCGTGGAGAAGACGGAATAACACCAGAGCTATTCAAAGCTTGTCTAACAACTCTGATCGATCCGCTGCATTCTTCTTTCCACTCAACTTAGGCCAGGTTTTGCCAAAAGATTGGGCAACTTCAATTTTAGTCCCGGTACCAAAAATTGGGTAACAGATCTAGATGCGAAAAATACAGGAGTATCAGCCTCATTGATATTGCGTCCAAATTGTTTGCAGTGATATTATTTGCTTCTGTCGTCAGAGATAATAGCACCCGCCAGAACTAAGAGGGGTTTCACCGCGGAAGAGGCTGTTGGACAAATCTTCGTTCTTCATAGGATTCTGGAACACCTCTGCAAGTTCCAACAATCTATCACAGCATGTTTCAACCTTTTCCGCGATGTCTTTAACTTTGTCGATACAGAATCCTCGTGGTGCATAGTGCGATCCGACGGGATACTCGGGAAATTTTACTACTCATGGACCCGGGCGCGCATCCGTACCTACGGAGAAATCAGTTCAGTTTACCTTAAGTCCTGGAGTCAGGCAGGGTTGACCCCTATCACCGGTGCTATTCAATTACACCGTAGACTGGACGACTGGGCAAAAACTCGTCGACTACCCCGGAGTGCAGCTTAGCTCAGGTACACGGACTGCTGATCTCAAGTTTGCGGATCATCCGGTTGTACTTAGGGACACCATGGACCACCTCCAGNACACGGCAAAAAGAAAGACATTTTCGACCAAAACTTCTGCCACGGCAGAACCCCTCTCGATTGGTGGGGAGCTTGTCGAAATCAGACCAGACGGCCAGGCTAATGATGAAATCCAACTACGTGTATATGGAGCTAGAAGAGCCTTCCTGCAACTCCTCAAAGCGTTGTGGAATCAATGCGAAATAAGCTTAAACACTAAGCTTCGGGTTTATAAGGCTTCCATCCGCCCCATCCTCATTTATGGTTGTGAAACATGGCCGCTTGGAGTACAAAATACAAGCTAGAGGTCTCTGATCATTGGTGCTAACACCGCATCCCGAAAGAAAATTGGAGAGATCGGAGTTCCAACGATGTGGTTCGACAGCGCTGCTCGAACATCGACAAGCTTTTGAAAGTGCTACAACGCCGGCGCCTTCGATGGTGTGGCCATGCGCTCCTAAGGCCCGACGCTCAACTCTCGCGGCAGGCGGTAGCCCCCGCACTGTGTTATGGATGGCGTTGCTGATTCGGTGGTTAACTGAAGATCTGGAGCAGTTCGACAAAGGCGGACTTGAAATAACTG